>JAOQMM010000006.1:11933919-11945801 GCA_027563515.1 Erythroxylum platyclados
AACAATGTCTTGTCTCATTAATCCTATGACTTGGGAAAATTTAGATACTAACATAATTGCACATGATAGGAATCTCAGTATCACGATCTCATCTCTTTTGAGCAGTGCCTTATCAATTTGGATAGAATACTCCAAATATGTGAAGAATCACATTTAGTATTGAACCGAGAAAAGTGTCACTTCATGGTGCATAAGGAAGTAGTGCTAGGACATAAAATATCGCACCAAAGAATTGAAGTGGATAGAGCAAAGACGGAGGTTATAGAGAAGCTCCCACCACCTATCAATGTCAAAGGCGTGACAGCATTCCTATGTCATGCATGATTCTACCATCGCTTTAACAAGGACTTCTCACAGATAGCAAGACCTCTAATGAACTTGTTAGTTAATGACGTGCCTTTTTCGTTTTGATGATAATTGTTTATCTGCATTTGATCAATTAAAGAAGGCACTGACATTAGCATCGATCTTAACTTCACTAGTTGACTTCTTCCTTGATATAGGGTTAACATTTCCACCCTTAAGTGCCTGGGCATACAAAAAATGAAATAACTCAAGATTAAAGGATGTCCTCCTTATAGATGATGGCTTATTTATCTTCAAATCAGCTCCATTTCCAGTGCACAAAATATACTTGATAATAAACCTTGGCATTTCAATAATATGTCACTATTACTCCAATTTTTTTACTTGGAATTCAACTTTAGGACATCAAGTGTAAGCAAGTTTCTTTTTAGCTTAATTTACATAATTTTCCATTTTAATATTGGACAATTATTAGACTTAGACATCTAGCTAACTATATTGGAAAACTAGTATGCTATAGATGAATCAATTATATTGATGAATAGGGCTTGTTATGAAAGAGTTTATGTAGTGGTTGATATAAAGAAAGAACTTCTAAATGATATTCTTCTGATTTGATTAAATGATTCTAATGAGCTATATCAAGATGTAGTGTTGGTTTCTTATTAATGGTAGCCTCTTACACATCATGTTGGCAAGGAATCGAGGCCTACAGGGAGGAAGTTTACTAAAGGCAATTTTTATGAATTGATGATGCTAGATAATGTTAATAATAATTATTTACCTTCAAGCCTAGAACCAACTAGCATTCGTCAAGGTTCTCCTTAATTAAATCAGCCTATATAAGAGGGAAGTGCTAATGCTAGTGTTGTTATATTGGAGCACTCTCAACTTGTCTCTCAAGCACTAGGATATTTTGCTAGGCAAGCTTTTAATTTTGTGAATGCAACAATCATTTTTTATGATTTAGAGTCATATGACACCACTATGAATGCTAACGAAGCACTTGCTTAAACAAATTCCTTAGAATCTGGTGACATGGTGATAGAGACTAAGGATGGTATGGTAAATAATGGGCCTAACTTTTAGTTGAATCCTCTTATTAAACTAAGCTCTAGAAGTTTATTAAATGAGATGAGTCCTACAACTAGTGCTTCTAATGTGGAACTCTCGGATGGGTGCAAAACTAGGAGAAATCTAAGAAAAGGAACCAGTTGGTATCCTTAATATCTTCCAAGTCTTTACATGAGCTTGTTATGTTGGAATGTGAGGGGCTTAAATAACTAAAATAAGCACTGACTTCTTAAGGACTAGATGAAGTATTTAAACCCATTATATGTTGTCTTTTAGGGAAAAAAAGAACTAAGATATGAAGGCATAAACAAGACTAAATTTCTACATCCTGCATTGCCCTTTATTACCAACAATTGTTCTCATCGTTATAATAGGATTGCTATCTCCTTTAACCCCATGAGATTGAGGATTTCAAACTTTATAATCATGATAAAATCCTAAATCTAGACATGGAATTGACTCAAGTAAACTTCCATTTATTTGTCCTTTTTTTATGACTCTAACATTGCTTTTCAACAAGCTTCCCTATGGTACAAGCTTGAGGAGATTGAGGCTCACATATAAGATCCATAGATAGTGCTTACTGATTTTAATAGCACATTTAATTGTTTAAAGATGAAGGAAATTTTTCCTCAAGGAATCACAAGTAGGACATGCATAATTATATATCTATTCTAGGTGTTGCTGATTTAAAAATGCAAGGGAATCTTTATACAAAGAGCAATAATTAGCAAGGGAGATAGTTTATAAGGAAGAAGCTTGATGGAGCTATCATGAACAATCTTTAGCTAAACAATTTTCCTAAAAGTGTTACAACATTTGGAATCCTCAATTCTCTAATCATTTCCTAATTGTCATCAATGGCCTTAACATGACAAGGATCAGGAAACTTTCCTTTTAAGTTCAACAATTATCTAATTAATGACCTGAGTTTGAAAGTTTGATCTTAAAAAGGACGTCTTCCCATTTTAATAGGCATAAGTCTTTCACTTGTATGAGTAAGCTATTAAAGATTAAAGAGGAACTTAACTTACTAAAAAAAGAGGAAATATAATGATACCTTAGCTGCTATTACATCGGCTAAAGATAAGTTGGACAAGGTTCAACAAATGCTTTCTCAAGTTCATCTTAATATCTTGTTCAAACAGAAGGAAAAGAGGGATTTATCTAATTAGGTGAAAGATGTTGAAGTTAATTATTCCTTTCTTAAGTAGAGACCAAGGATTTAATGGCTTAAGTATAGAGATAGGAATACTTCTCTTTTCCATAAATATTTGCTTTCAAGAAGGAATTATAATATAATTAATTCCCTTATAAGGCATGATGGGCTTATTATCTCATCCCATTAATATCCTGCAGAGGCCAGTTATGATTATTTCAACAAATTACTTTAGTCCTCATCAAATTGCTCCTCTTTAGTTAAATTGTTACAATCCTTTATTATTGATAATATTTCTTTAGCTGATGTAAATTTATTTTCCAGAACCTATTATAGATTCTAAAGTAGAGAAAGCCCTCGTTGCTCTTCATCCTAATTAGACTCAAGTCCAGATGGTCTAAGTGCTCTTTTCTTTCATAAATCTTGGCACTTATTAAAGCATATGGTTATTGATATGGTGCTGGAATTCTTTCATAGTGCTTGCATGCTTGTCGAAATAAACAATTCTTTAATAATGATTGCATGCTTATAGAAATAAAAAAAAACCTTTATAACTTAGTGCCAAAGATTGTCAATCCTAGCACCTTGAAGGATTTTAGGCCTATATCTCACTCCAACAAACTCTATAAGATAATTGCAAAATTCCTTGTTTTTAGGCTCAAAGGAGTGATAAAACCATTGATCAACTTTTCTCAAACTGCCTTTATATCAACATGATTAATAGGTGATGATGTGTTATTGCCCTAGGAATTCTTCAAAAATTATAACAGGAAGCACTCCTTCAGGAGTTGTTATCAAAATAAACTTTAACAAAGTCTTTGATTCTATTAATTGGGGGTTTCTCATCAATATTATGAATAATTTTAGTTTTCTTCCAAGGTTATTCATTGGATTTCTTAATACATTTCCACTATGTCTTAAAATTTGTTGGTTAATAGTGAGCCTACTAGATTCTTCAATAGTGCTAAAGGGCTCAAACAAGGTAATGTTCTATCTCCTTATTTACATTTGGCATGGAAGTTTTATCTAAGGATTATCAATCAATTAATAAAGTAGGAAAGGAGCTTTAAATATTATTTAAAATTTAAATAACTTAAAATTTATAGCCTCTTTTTTGCTGATGACTTATTGCTTCTATTTGGGGTAGCTTCCAACTTTATAAGTGCCTTAATGAATGGTTTGGGATGCTTTTTAAAAACTATTTAAAGTGGAAATGAACAAAGATAAAAGTTGCTTCTTTATATCCTTACCTACTGCAAATCTTTCTCTTTGGATTACCAGGTTGACAGGATTGTAATAGAAGTAGCTTCCTTTTACCTATATTGGGGTTCCTATCTCCCATAAGAGTCCATCTATTAGAATTTCTTATCGGTCATTAAGAAAATTCAAAAAAGGACTAGGAGTTGGTATAATAAAAGCCTTACTTATACTAGTAGAGTTCAATTAATTAATTCAATGTTAAATTCATTGTATGTTTATTGGTCTTCTCACATTGTGTTTCCAAAAACTTTGGTAAAGACAATAAAAAAGTTGTTTAGGACCTTCTTCTGCGCTGGTCAAGTAATTGGAAACTACAAAAAATAAAACTTAAATGAGAGAATGTGTGCTTGCCTAACGATGAAGGTGGCTTAGGGATAGCCTCGATCAAGTTAAGCAACAAAATCCACATAGTAAGGAGGTTTATCTTTAACATGTTAATTACAATTTTGTCTATCACTTACCACGAAATAACAGAAGTAATCTCATTTCTTTATTTTTTGTTCATCATGAAGGACTTTCCTTCGTTTTAATATTATATCCAATTCTTCAAAAAAAGCTTCATGGTGGGATTTTGAGCACCAGCGAATTCATTTGGGCCTCATCTTCATGGGTTTTTTCCTTTTCAAACTAATGTTGACCTTTGTAATTCGGTTGTTACTCTTTTTTTTTTTCAATTAAAGAGTTGTTATGGCTAATTTATTGGATTAATCCTCTGACATTATATGTCGATAACAACATTAGCACACTCAAGACCTTTCAACAGTTAACGTTGTGTGCTGATGGGCAAGTCATTTTTGAATCACCAAATATTATTTGTCTTCAGTAGTTATCAATATTTTTTGAACTAGTCGGAAGTAAATAAGAGTTACCACTTAGCTGGGTCACTGGAACTTGGGAATAGCCACGAGTGTTTACATCTGTAATTTTGTCTTGACAAAAGCTTAAAAAGTTGACATACTATCAGACTCGAAGTACTAACCTTCTGTAGTTGACTTTTGTGATTCGAGATAGACGACCGAGTTCTATGATCATGTCAATCTGCGTGAACTTACAACACTTAATTTCATCTTCTGGTTCTTAGGGAGGGCATTTATTTCCCCTGGAAGATGCTCAATATCCTCACAAAACATGATAGCAATATATTTGACCACAGTAATACCAACATTGTACTATCATAATTAGACCCCGGAATGCAATACGAAATTGCTACTCAAACAAAGTCATGTCACCCAGAACTTCGCAAGAAACTAAGAGAGAATCAACTTCACTTATCATCTTAGGCCAAAAAATGGTTGAAATATATTACGTACAGTAAAATGGAAACAGACCTAGTAATAGCAACAATTATATGGTTTGGTCAGTCTAAACAATGTTTTTGATTAAAGGTAAATACGGCCTCTGCATGATCAACATGAGTAAATTATTCCTATAATTTTGCTAACTTTAATGACTAAATCCTAACAAAAAAGGGAGTGGTGAAAACATCGCATGCATCAAAATATTAGAGACCTAAGCTCAGCCACTGTGGTGTTCTGGTGTCCAATATCCTCTTCACTACGTCCCTTACAAAAGAATCAAAACAAGATGAGCAAAAACCTTTCATCAGGCTTAACTCTCCAATAGTCACTGTATCTCTATGGGAACAAGGTGGTGGTGGAGGCACAGTGTGAACTTCACTCCGTCTATGCTCAAGCCCACAAGCAGCTAAAATCGTGTGCGTAGAACTTCTTGCAACATCCTTGAAGGTGTGATGACCTGTATCAGAAGTATCAAAAATTTAAGCCTTTGTATTGTATGTAGAATCACACCAACTATATTCATATCCAGTGACCATAGTTCAAAAGATCAGCAAAATTAGATGGATATATAACATCCTTGAAAGAATCCGATTCACCATTAACCATCCCTTGATTTACTTAAAATGGATATGCTGGGACAGGTACGCACAAGTTTTAGAGCTTCACATACCTAATTCAGTATCCTGGGACAAGATTTTCAAATGGTTTTTAACCATTGATTGCAATTGTTCCTTTACCATGTAGAATTGGCTCTCTTCTTGAGCTTTACAAGGGGACACTTTCCCTTCAGACCCAAAACTTGATCCATTGTTACACTGGAGTACATGCTCATAACCACAAAGTAGGTCCACCCCTGTATGTTCTGGCCAGAGTGTCAAATTGACAGAGTCTTCTATTATTGCAGGAGCAGTTTCCTGAACATTCTCCCTTCTTAATTGGCTTGTTCTGGAGGGAAACAAGTCCCTACCCTGTAGGGAAGAAGAGGGATAGTCATTAGCCCTTATTCTTTCCTCAAATAGTGTAGGTTGTGGTGCTCTCATTTCCTCGGCCCTGTTTTGGATATTTTCCCTGCCGTGGTCAATATGAGATCTTGAAAGATCACTACGAAAGTTGGCTGCCATAATTCCCTCAGGCCTAATCATCTGACTCATTCTATTAATTGAAAGGAGATTCTGTATATGACGGTGTATCTGACGCCGAACAGAGAGAGTTGGTGCCCCTGTTCCAGATACTGGAGAAGTCACTTGAACATCACTGGTGAGAAATCTTGGAGATGGCAGATTCCCAAATCCATGAGTGAATACTGCACAAGGTGAAGACTTGGCTAAAGGTTCTATTCCTTCTCCCATATCTACCATAGGCACACTATTCACTCCATTGCTAGATGCAGTTTCATCTACAAAAGTACCTTGAGCTTGGGAACTAGAGGACCCCAGGGCAACAGGTCTACAACCATCACAATACCAATTACCTTCAGGTACCTGTCTCCCAAGACCAACGCAATAAGTATGTGCAGGCGAATCACAGAGATCACACAATAACATGAGGCCATCATCTCCACCTTCATGGCATTCTGTACAAATTACATTCTCATATGGATCAACAAAGCTCCTAATTTCTTCCTCAGATGGCTGGTAGACCTAAAGAAAACATCAATACAACTAATCAGTAAGAAATTGATGAAGACATGAAACTGATCATAATAAAGTAAAACAAAGAATGATTAGAAAGACCTGATCACGTTTAGGAACTTGTATCACCAAATTTCTCAGTTCAACTCCCACTGTTGATTTTCCATTCTTAGTTATTGTCGTAAACCGTTTCTTACAAAAAGGGCAACGAGATTCTACTTTTGACCAGGCCATGATGCATGCGAAACAAAAGTAGTGAATGCAGCAGTCCAATGTTCCCCTGAATCTCCTTTTATCTTCCTCTGAGAGACAAATTCCACACACCTGCTTTCCCAACTCAGGTCTTCCCTCCTTTACCTTCTCCTTACCCTTTCCTACTGGGGGTTTCATCTGCTGATAAGAATCCCCATTTTCCTCAGTCCTCTTCATGGTAGATGAACTCCTCAAACTCGTCTTCAAATCTCCACATAATTCACCAGCTTCCCTCACCTGCTCCCTCTCTTCCTCAGATATGGTATACTCATAATCAGAAGATCCAGAAGGTAAAAATTCTGAATCTGAATCTACAGCAAGCTTCTTCCTTCCCCCACACAAATTTTTCTTGCTTCTTTCTCCCACAAATGAACAATCATCTACAAAATCACCTTCACCTTCATCATCATATTCACATCTCTCTTTCTTCTTCAATCTACGATTTCGTTTTCTTTTATTCATTGAAGGTTTTTTTGACGCCCTAGATCTCCTCCTCTTCTTACGGCTTGTTTCAGAACCCCCGTGTTTCCTAGTTCTCTTGCCAATTTTCACGTTATTGTTCTTCTTTCTCACACCCAGTTCATCATCTTCATCAAAACCCTCATCATCATCATCTATTGTAAATTCATCATCATCATCGTCATCATTTTCCACATCGTCGTCATCATCATCAATATAATCCTCATCCTCTTCATATACACTTTTCCTCTTCCTTGAAGATTTACCTCCAACTTTCCCATTCTGTATTGAACCCTTGCTCCTTTTTGATCTGGCAACCTTTTTCAACTCCTCCTCATCTTCTTCCTCCTCCTCCACATTAAAGGCATCAAAACTCTCCTCTGATGCATAACCATCTAAAGAATCTACCAAATCTGCAGACTCATCATCAGATGCATTTTCCTCATCTTCAACCACATAATCCTCATCTGAATCATCAGAACCCTTATCCTTAGACCTAACTCCTTTCTTAAAATTTGGCCTACAATTAACCTTCCCTCCCCTTCCCATCTAGTCGCACAAAAACAAAGACTCCAATCCCAAATTTAAACCAAAATTCTCATCAAACCCTAATACGCCACAGTCCTAACACTCGAATTCATACAGGTAAAGCAAATCAACCGAGTCAAAACAAATCCTAATAGGCTTGAACTCTATTTTCTCCTTTTTCCTTGCTTAAATTCCACAACATAGACAACACAAGTAACGCGAAATCCCGCAAAACTAAACTACTCACCAAATAATTCTCGATAACCGATCCATAGCACAAGAGAAAGGCCACAAACACGACACAGCTAGCCAGAATAGGTGAAACCTAGATCACCAAAATCAAATATGCCGTACTTGTCCTGCTACAAACCCTCAAACAAGCCAAGAAATGGGGAAAAAGAAAATAGTCCAAGCCCAGAAAAATATCACCTAAAACTACCACCTATGGACCCTATATCCGATTTTCATTTAAAGACGGGTAGAGACAAACACAGAATCAACGTCCAAACAACAAAAACAGCAAAAGAGGTAAAACTTGAATGGATTTCCAAGTATACCTCACCGTATAGACATCATGTGGATACACATACAAATTACATACAACGAGAGCGAGAGAGATGGAGAAGGGTAGATTTGTAGGGGTGAGAAATGAAGAGGAAGAGGAAGATGATTAACGAAACGAGATGAACATTAATGTTTCGGACGATATTTTATATACTGCTTTCTTTCATTTACTCGTTTCGCGAGGTTGCGTTTTGTGGACATTTTGTGTGCAAGGAGATGTCGTTTTGAGGCTCTTGATTATTTTATATCGGGGCATTTTTTTATTTTCGAAAAGTTGATACTTTTTGGCGTGCGCTACTCGGCCATCTGATTGGATGGATTAGATGAAATTACTAAAGTATCCTCTTAGCAGGTTGGAGTAGTTTCAACCGTCATTTGACTTTTCCACATCATTATTTGGTTTAAAAATTTTCCTTAACGATCAGGGATTTAGACGGAAAATGAAAATGTAACTGCTGTTTTATTGAACATGTGCGTTTTTGTTATGACGCGACAGCCGTTTCCGAGCTGGTTCCAATGGGGATGAAAATTTCTCTCTTGGAATGCTTTTATAGCGTTAAAAGATTAAAATCAGTCATTTTAACATAATTGGACAGAGGTTCAATTTCTCGATACTCGTGCAAATTTGAACTTTGGTATAAACCTCCTTTTGAGTCTTTGACATGTTTATCACCACGTGACAGTTAATTTCTTTCTGATACGGTCATTAATTTGATGCAACCATCTCCTTATCGTCGGTAAAGTTCGCCGAACCGTTGATCAAGAACAAACAGTGCATTTAAGTAATCCGGGCCGTTGGTTTGGCGGACTGGTTGGTTACGTGGAGCAAACTTGCAAGGTGATGATGCCATGCCTACATTTCACCATCTTTTTCCTAGCCTTTTCCCTGGTTTCAATCTAAAAAGTTTATGGAATGACGAGATGGGTAGTTTTGCCGAAACACATGTTAGGAAATCATTGCATTTTTTCTATAGAATCTATCCTTCTCGCACTAAATTAGTTAAATTAAGAGTTTGTTTGTTTTTATTTTTAATTATTCATTTTTGTTTTCAAATTTAGTAAATATTTAATATATCAATTTTCAATAAGAATTATGGTTAACTTAATTTAATTTTATATATTTAATTAATTAAAATTAATTATTAATAAGAATTATGAATAATTTAATTTTACTTGAATTAAATAAATTTTAATAAATATAATTAAATTAAAATATCATCAAATATACAAATTTCAATAAAATTTGATTTAATAATTAAAATATATTAAAAATAATCATTGATTTAAACAAAAGGTTAATTTTTAAATTATTTATCTTACTAAAATAAAATAGTTTTATTAATAATTTGTTGATAAATATTATATAAGAGATTAAAATAAATTTATTTAATTAAAAACAATTTATCTTTAAGTTTTATCTAATATGTGATTATTATCGGTGATAAAAACATGTACCTACATTGATATTAATAACCAAAAAGGTTTTTATTTTTATTTGAATAAAAAAATAAAAACCACAACAAAAAAATGAAATGGAACCAAATGACCCCTAAACAATTCCACATTTGATCTTAAACTATCTTGATAATGTTATATTATATAATTTAAGACATTGTTAGTAAGTTATCAAAGGGTTGTTTCATGATTTCTCTCACTAAGCTTTCCATCCTTTGGTTAAACCTTTTCTCCTTTTCCTTTCTATTTTCTTACTTCAATGGATTCAACCTTTTTCCTTGTTTTTGATCCTTTACTGCTATATGCCTTAAGATTTATTCTTTCCTTTTTTCAGTCTTCACTTTCCTTCTTTCGCTTTATTATTGTTTCTCCTATTTTATCACATCTCACATTGCTCGTTCACTTTGGTTTTCTTATTCTTTGTTTTCTTTACCTACTTTTGAGTTGGTCTTCCAAGCTCTCTTTCTTCTTTCTTTTTATCCTTCTCTTTCTTGCTCGCCCCTCATCTAGTTTTGGTCAGGTTTGTTTCTTTTTCCGCTTATTTCACTAACTGCTTATAGTGACGACATTTTAGTTTTAATTTGTTTGGTCTCATTTTTTCCTATTCTTGGCTATACAACCGACAAGTAATGTTCCAAATGAAATTCTCATATAGGGTCAGTTAAGTGAACTCACTCTTTAACAAGCACACATATATTTGTTTAAGTATCTCAATACTTTAGTCTATGAGATCAACTACTTCTTTTATAAAGAAAAACATAATGTATGCTAGTCTTTTTACATCTTATTAATATCTAATCTTAACAAGATAATGATTAGGAACAATTTAGAGATAATACATAAATAGAATATGAATCTCATAATTATGATATCAATATAATTTCATTTAATGTAGATTTATCCTATGGAGTTTATCATATACATCTAAATATGTATAAGATAAAGAATGCCTTAAATAATTATTTCACTAAACTATAATTAACTGATTGGTTGTAGGGTATAAACCAACAATCTTCTAATTGCACTAAACCAATCGTTTAACTATCTTATCCATATCTCTATATGATGATCATGATAATGTTAGGCTAATGAGAATTCTACAAGATTCTCTATAGTGAGCATAAGCTTAAATCTTACAACTTTATTCTCAATTATTATCACAATTAAGAGAAACTATCTAAATACATACTTGGATCTTTGATAAGACGATAGGTTCTTTTTGCATGCCCATTGGCTCAAATGTTTCACAGTACATTACTTTTTAGATAATGCAATGAACTATACCAAGTAAATTAAAAAACTTATTAATCCAACTAATTATTTCTATTAAATAAAAAATTTATTATGGTCTAATTAGCAATTAATGCTACATTGAACCTTTTCAATCTAAAAATAATATTGTTTTAAGTAAAATATACCTAAATAATGATTTACTTCTAAAGTTAATATCCACATAATTTTAAACTCAAATGTCAACTCATACATAGAATAATGGATATCTTTAATACTTCACAAATATCATATATATTAAATACTAAATATGTTTAGTAAATTATCTATATACTTGGTTTTAAAATAGGTTTAAAAAAAGCTTCTATATCTATCACTATAGATCTAATTCCCATAATTAAGTTGTCAAGGAAAAGATAAAGAAGTGACAGTACTTCACAATAATCACCCTAACAATCGGAGCTGGCACAACCTACACCTACACACTCTGTGCTCAACTTCATTACACTGGCCCACATCACTCGGTATAAGAGACTGAGGTCGAAACCATATACCAAGAGCAAATGCATCGATTTAGTATTGCTTGATCGGATGTGGTTGAGTTCGAATGCCTGAAACTTGATTAGCGTTGGTGGTGAGGATTGCTTCTTTGCAATCAAGGAACCT
>JAOQMM010000006.1:11964495-11991360 GCA_027563515.1 Erythroxylum platyclados
TTCACCTCAGTATTACTAGGAAGCCTTTTTTGAAGTCTTTCTCTCACCACCTTAGCTAATTGGTTCATTTACACCTCCAAGTTATGAATGGATACATAATCAGATTGTATAAAATTTTCAAGTTTCCCTAAGTTATCCAATTTTACGTCAATGTAATATATGTATTGTTTGAGCATCTCTCCCCTTTTTTGTGATGGTGGTGGTTATTGATACTAATGTTATCGATAAAACTCAAGTGATACCATAGTATGCATGCTTTTTAGTCCGTTTTTTTACGAAATTTGGGTGATTCTTTCACTTCATATTGTGATTATTAGAAAAGGGCCATTCTTGACATCTTGTTTTCCTTCATAGACAGCCATACTATATACTGTTTTGTTTTCTAGATCGAATTTTCATCTACTTAAAGTTTTTATGGTGGTTTTTAATGTAGCTGATCTCCATTGGATAATGTAGTTGGTTCATATAAGGCTTACTCGCATTAAAGCAGTTGAGTTTGTTGTCTGTCAAATAAAAGTTTCCCTGGACCATTGACATTTGAAATTTAGCGGCGGAAATAAGTTTTCCTTAAGCTATGGGAATGTTTAGTTCATATGTGATAAGCATTGCAGGCCACTTCTGGCTAGAAAAAGAATATCAATTATCTGTATCTTATTTGTTCCTTTTGTTTAAAAGTCCAAACTTGTTTTGCCACATTATTTGTTGGAAATTACTTGATCATGAGAATGATATAAGATATGAACACTTGATATTGCTGTATGATTTTGCAGCCTGTAGAAGGTATGAAGCAGCTGGATGGCTTCGCAAGACAGTTGGAGTTGTTGGTGGTAAAGATTTGCCGGCTGAGCCCTCAGAAGAAGAATTTAGGCTTGGATTGCGAAGTGGGATAATTTTGTGCAATGTCCTTAACAAGGTTCAGCCTGGAGCAATATCAAAGGTATGATTCTCTCCCTTTCTTGTTATTGACGGTAAGCACAACTTGTTTGAATGATTTTTTGGTGCAAAACACCGTGGTAGGTAGTGGAAGGACCTTGTGATTCTGTTACTGTACCTGATGGAGCAGCTCTATCTGCATATCAGTACTTTGAAAATCTGAGAAACTTCCTTGTAGCTGTGGAGGAAATGGGGATTCCAACTTTTGAAGCGTCTGATCTGGATCAGGTGAGAGTTTTGACTCATCACAGCGGGAGCGAAAATGTATAAGATTGTTTCCATTCCATTGTGAGAGATGTTTCTCTGTTTTGAGATCAATTCAAACTTTGGATCTTTTAGGGAGGAAAATCTGCAAGGGTCGTGAATTGTGTTTTAGCCCTTAAATCATACAGTAAGTGGAAACAAACTGGTGCAGTTGGGACCTGGAAATATAGTGGAATTTTTAAAGCCCAATCTTGCGGGTCCGGAAAACCATTTATGCGGAAAAATTCGGAACCATTTATGAAATTTCCACGATCCTCTTCATTGGGTAGCGTGACTGATGCTGATCAGTGCCCGTATGATGACCTTGGCCAAGAACCCAATGAAGCTGTCAGTAAGCTCTCCTGTATCTGTGCATTTATTTACTATTGTTAAATGAGTGAGTTACGAGTATAACCTTCTCTACTCCTGTATGGCAGAGCATTGGTCATTCCTTGAGTGTGCTCGTTCACACATTACTTTCCAACAAGAAACAAGAAGAAATCCCATGTGTAAGAGTGTTATTTGATTATCATAGTGCTTTAGTTCCTTTTGAAAAACACCACTAAAGGAAGGAATGAATCTTCTATTTTATGTCTGAATTAGCATGTTACAATACATTAGGAGCATAGTCCTGTAAAGCCAATGCTCTTTGCTGATAACAGATTGTCGAAGCTATGTTAAGCAAGATAACAGAAGAGTTTCAGCGTCGATTGTCTGGCCAAAATGAACTGGTGAGAAGCTGTTGAAGCCCCTTTTTTTCTTTGTACTGCATCCAGGGTTTATGCTGTTGTATATAATGCAACTATCACTGAGAAGATTAACTTTTTCACCTTCGAAGTACTATTACTCTTTACATGAAGATGGAAAATCTCTAATGATCATTAGTCTTGACTTGAAGTTTCCTCTCTCAATTAGCTTATTAATCTTTGCAATGACAGCTGAGAACAACCACAAAAGGTACAGAAGTATGTACAACTGACAAGCCTCTTTCAAGAACTTCGTCTTGTGATGTGAAGGTGTGAGTTTGGCTTGAAAAAGTTATAGTACTCGACCAATGTAGTTGCATAGTATGGAATGCGATTTAGCATGCAAGTCAGTTGTGTTTTCATATGCTTTCTATTTCTTGAAAGCTGTTGTGTGACATCTGTCTTGGCTAATGGAATGATTAAGAAGGAACCGGAAGAACAAGAACCAGAAGAAACTTCTAGAAGCATCAACCTGGAGGAACAATGTTCTCCAAAGGTTAATTGTCATAAAGAACTAAAAGACAAGCTGTCCAACCAGCGGATGTTGATTGAACAACAACAGATGAACATTCAGGTAATGGCATTTTCTAGTGCTAATGAAAATGTCTTATACTGCGGTCATTAACTAATTTTGGACCTGCAGGCATTGAAACATACTCTTCACATAACAAAAGAGGGAGTGCAGTTTTTACAAATGAAGTATCAGGAGGACTTCTACAATCTGGGTAGAATTAGATTTTTTATATGTTTTCTGGAACTGTTGGAAAAGAGGAATGATCAATATAATAATAACTGCTCGTTCTGTTGTATTAGGTAAACATTTGCATGGTCTAGGCCATGCTGCATCAGGATACCAAAAAGTCCTGGAAGAAAATCGCAAATTGTACAACCAGGTGCAGGATTTGAGAGGTATAGTGTGGTATTAGTTTACAGTTTGGTTTGATAAATTGGTTCTTTAGTATCTTTAAAGCACATTTTAATGATTTTCCTAATAAATTTCATTAGGAAATATTAGAGTATATTGCCGAGTGAGACCATTCTTGCCTGGGCAGCCAAATCGTTCAAGTACAGTGGACAACATAGATGAAGGAAAGATAACCATAATCACCCCCTCAAAATATGGGAAAGAAGGAAGGAAATTCTTTAGCTTCAACAAAGTTTTTGCTCCTATGGCAACACAAGGTTACTAAGTCCACTTGATTCTTTCCTTCAAATGTCTTTCTTGTCAACATTTTTCTTAAACAGTTCCGTTGTTTACTTTTCTTGCAGAGGCGGTATTCTCAGACACACAGCCTCTAATTAGGTCTGTCCTTGATGGCTACAATGTTTGCATATTTGCTTATGGCCAAACAGGTTCGGGCAAAACTTATACTATGGTAAGATTGATCATCATAATTATAACCACGGTATCTAACAAGTTCATTGATTTAACAATCTCTCCTTAACTGCTGCTCTCTGGCTTTTGATTGTAATATCTTTATTGATTTTTAACTTTGGTCTAATCATGGGATTTTTCAATCCAGACTGGCCCTAAAGAGCTCACTGAGGACGGTTTAGGTGTAAACTACAGGGCATTGACTGATCTATTTCTTCTATCAAATCAAAGGAAGGATGTTATTTCGTATGAGATTTCTGTCCAAATGCTTGAGATTTACAACGAGCAAGTTAGGGATCTCCTGGCTACTGATGGTCTTAACAGAAGATATCCTTTGTTATGTTTTTTCTCTGTAATATTGTAGGTTGCTCCGAGGCAATTCTTATCAATTTTTGTTTTCTTTAACTCCTACGTAGACTAGAAATTCGCAACAGTTCTCAAAACGGAATTAATGTCCCGGACGCTTGCATCATACCTGTATCATCAACATCTGATGTCATAAATCTGATGGACCTCGGACAAAAGAACCGTGCGGTGAGTTCTACAGCAATGAATGACAGGAGCAGTCGATCTCATAGGTGAGTGTTACTAGTGTGCTTAGAGTTCAGTTCAGTGATTTTGATATGAATTATGTAAGAATTATACTTGCATATGTTTGTAGTTGCCTGACGGTTCATGTACAAGGAAGGGACCTAACTTCGGGAAGTATAATTCGTGGTTCCATGCATTTGGTTGACCTGGCAGGAAGTGAAAGAGTTGACAAATCTGAGGTAACGGGTGATAGATTAAAGGAAGCACAACATATTA
Organism: Erythroxylum platyclados; assembly: GCA_027563515.1. NCBI lineage: Eukaryota > Viridiplantae > Streptophyta > Magnoliopsida > Malpighiales > Erythroxylaceae > Erythroxylum > Erythroxylum platyclados. Next base: position 11,968,600 of record JAOQMM010000006.1, read on the forward strand.
ACAAGTCTCTCTCAGCTTTGGGAGATGTAATCTCTGCTCTTGCTCAGAAAGGATCACATGTTCCCTACAGGAATAGTAAACTCACACAACTACTCCAAGATTCACTTGGTAAAGAATTGTATGATTACTCCATTTTTTACTAAAAACATTGTATGCTTTCTGATTCATGTTTTCTCCCTTAAAACCTTCAGGTGGCCAAGCCAAGACTCTCATGTTTGTTCATATAAGTCCTGAAACAGAAGCCATTGGAGAAACGTTAAGCACATTGAAATTTGCTGAACGAGTTGCTACTGTTGAACTCGGTGCTGCTAAAGTGAATAAAGATAGCACAGAGGTGAAGGAGTTAAAAGAGCAGGTTATTACTACTACCCCTATAAATGCCGGCAATCACAATTGTTATTGCCATCACTGATGTGTTGCATCATTTATACATTTTCGTTTTCCAGATTGCTAGTTTTAAGGCAGAACTAGCTAGGAAGGAAGGAGAAACGGACCACTCACAGAATTCTCGATCCAGCACACCTGAAAGAACAAAAATGACATCCGGTGGGTCCTCTCCTTCTCAACATAGTTGGCACAGTGCAGGCAACTTCTCTAACAGTCACGGGCAGTTTTGTGAGGTAAAAATCTTTTAGCTGATAACAATACAGTGTGTTATTGATAATACTTTTTTGCCATGTATAGCTTGATAATTTGAGCTGCCATTAAATGAGGGCATCATGTCACTCAGATCACCTCTTAAGTACATGGATTTCCGTTTAATCAAATCATTTATCTTTTCAAAAGCTTGTGGCTCATTAGTATTTAGTCATCCTTCGGACTTGAAGTCAGTTTCTATTCTCATCACTCTCTCAAGTTGCAGTCTAAAATCTTATATATCATATGTTATATAATACGTCTTAATAGTCAATTCAAAATGGTTGTCTTCACAGCCAGAAAGTGAAGAAGCATGAACTAAAAAGATTAGATTTTATTCTGGTATCGCTGGAGTCTGAGGCTTCTTCTGTGAAATAGTAAAACTTGTGAACTGCAATTCCCTAATTGACAGTTTAGTTTTTTGTTTATTTCTTTGGAAAATCATCCATAACGGCTATGTAGGAAGGCTTTCTTTATGCTTTGTTCCTTGCATGCTTATGCTTGTACCATATAACGAACTATTGGATAATTTACCTAGTAAACCGTAGCCCAAATTGAAAAGTATATGTTGGTCTGCAGGGCGGGAAAAAATCTTCTATTACAAGGAGACGAAGCTTGGATCTCCATGATTTGCGCCGCCATTCTCCTCCTTGGCCACCTATCGGAACTCCTGCACAGAATGGAAAGGAGGACGACAAAGAATCTATCTCCGGCGATTGGGTTGATAAGATCATGTTAAACAAGCATGACGGTATCAATAAAGATGAGAACTTTTCAGGCCTGTGGGAAGTTCCTGAAACCTTTTATCAGAAACATAGTCGAGGACCTTCAAAGATTTACCCGGAACAACCCTACATTAGAACTCCATTTAACAAAAGAGACAACCAGGAGTTTGACGCACAGAGAACTCGGAGTGAAATGGCTTCAACTGACGATTCTGATGATCTTGAGGCCGCAACCAGTGATTCTTCAGAGCCAGACTTATTATGGCAATCTAGTCTTCCTACAATGAGCAGCCATCCAAAAATACGTGGACCTAACACAAAGAAGAGTAATCCTAAGCCATTAAAAGCTACAGATGCTAGGTAAGTTGTCTGAATGCCTGATAGCTTTTTTTTTTTCCCTTTAGGCCTCCAGTTTCTTGTCGAACACGTGACATTGGAATGGAAAACATTGCTTAACATGGGACAGGAGCCTCACTAACAACATATTTATCTGCTGTCCTGGTTCTGGTTTGTGACAGGAGCTTGATTCCCTCATTAATTCCTTCTCCAGCAAGGAAACAGCTTAATGGGGTTAGTCCAGCAACAAACAGGCCTGCAAGGCCGGGGGTTGGTGTTGATGGAAAGAGAAAAACTGGGCATGCAAAATGAGAATACTTCCAGGAGAATCTATGTCCTTTTTTCTTTTTTCCTTTTTTCTTTTTGGTTTCAATTTAGCAAAGAAGAGAAGGCAATGGTTTCAGTTGCCTGTCTTTGGCTTGTTTATAAGAGTGCCCGCTCATCTTGTGAAATTTCTCTAAGCTTTTATTTTCTGTGTTCAAAGAAAACTACTTCACATCATCATTCAAACCTTACTTTGCTTAAGGCAAGGATTTCTGTTGCCAGGCTGTTTCTTTGTTCAGTAGTTTCAGTACCTAGCTCTTTACACCGAAGGACATTGCTCCATGAATGATTTAAGAGTTGGATTAGTACTTGCCTGCTCCTAGTATTGAAACAAGAACACAACCACCTTGTAACCTTCTGTTTAAATTTAGTTTATATATTTAACTAAATCTCTCTTCTAAAAAATGCATATAAAATATTTTCTATTAATATAAAGAAAAAAAATATTTTCATTTGTATATCGTGTGGTGTTCGAGCTAATAAACTTCTATATTTTATTATCTTTATTTTTGTTTTTAACATCAATTTCAATCAATATGCTTATTTATTATCATTTATTATTCATGATTTTTTCAGTTTTCGTAACTTTCAAAAATCATCAAAAATAATTTTTATTTATAAATTTCGTTTTTAAACATATTTTTAAAATTATTAATTGGAAAATATTATATACTATATAAATTAATTATTCAATTTATATTTTCCTATAAATTTTAATAAAAAATTATTAGTTGTTTAAGATTTACATTTATTAAAGAAAATTATATAATATAAAATTTTAAATTATTATTTAAAACATTTTCATAATATAAATGATTATAATTAATATGACTAATTACTTATTACAAGTTATTATTTTTAAAAGCAAATTTAATCAAAAATAAATAAAAATGAAATATTGTAATAGAAAAGGGAATTGATACCAAAAAAGAAAACACTTAAATGCTCTCATCTATTCACTCAAAAAATGTCAAATACCAATAACTATCTTTAGCATCTTTTAACTCCATCTGTTAGATATTGTTATTAGGTACAATTAAAAAAAGGAGAAGATTGTGTGATATTGACTCATATTAGAATGATGTCTTATAATTACTTTGTAGGATATGATGAATTTTGATATATAGATTTTGTTATGCGTTTGAATATTATATGATTATATTTATTACTTGAAATTTATGTATATGTCAACGAGATGCATGCTGATAAATGATTATTTGACTATAATTTATATTTCATATGTTTTGATTGTTTTTCAATAGTTTTATAGTATTTTTTGATACTTAATTCGCTCCAAGTGCATTTATAGGTTATAATTGCCTTCTCGGACCAAAAGGAGAAGAATTCGAATAAAATTGTGGCTTAAAACAAAGATTTGAAGCAACTTAGAAATACACGACTGTATATGTGCCCATGTAAGTCTCTGTGAATGTGTAAAGTCACAATTTTAGTGAATTTTGATAAAATGATTGAATTATGAGAAATAATTATGAACAAAAAGGTTAGTCAAAACCACTTCAACATTCTTAACATTTAGGTGGTCATTAAGTGTTACTAGACAACTAGAAACCAATCTTAGTATATAGATATAAATTGTTTAATTATAGAATTAAAGATAAATTAAAAGAGTTTAATTTATCTAATCATAAATAAGATTTAAAGTTATAATTTATATCTATTGCTAATATAGTTAAGAACCTAATGTCACTCACAAAGAATGGTTGAAAAGGAAAAGGGTAATTTAATCAAGTTGGACTTGATTGCAAAGTTTAAGAAATTTTAAGATTAAATATGAAATATTTAACAAAGGATCTATTTGAGATATTGGATTTTATTTAAGCTAGTTAGTATTTAATTAAATTAATTGTAATTCTAATTAAACTTTAACTAAAATTAGAATTTATTTTAATTAAATTACTAAAAGGTCCAAACCTAGTATATATAGGCTTAGACTCTAAAGGAACTAACACTTTTTACCTAACCCTCTCTAAACTACTTATAGAGTTTTCTCAATTTGCTCGTGTAGGTATCCGCGTGGAAAAATAGTGGCTAACTATACCCATAACCCAATATGAATGACATAATATCTATTACCTATATACCCAAATATTCATTACCCAAATACCCAAATACCAATCACGAAATCCCCTATGCGATTTAAGTATTCAATCTTCATCCTCTATAATTCATCTCCTCTAATCGTATCATCATCTTACTTCATCATCTGCATTATCTTCTCTAATTGGTTGCAAGTGGAAGCAGCATTTGAAGGCATCTCTCTCCATCTTCATTTGTCTTTGATAGGGAAGGCTAGTCATTTTTCATCTGCTCTCCTTTGTGCCTTCATTGTTCCTAGGCTAGGCATTGTTCACAAGGTAGGTATGTTTTCCCCTTTATAGTTGCATTAGGGCATTGAGGCATTGTGGTTAAAAGCTAGGTATTTTTCATGTCTTTAAGTAAAGATTGCAGTTGTGTTTTGATTTGTTTGTTCCATGATATATTGAAATTATAAACATGTTTTTAATGGTATTTCGATTATTTAGGCTTTTGATTAGTTTGATGTTTCAATCACTTTGATGTTTAACTATGCATTTAGGAAATTTGTCATACGCCCAGAAAGCATAATGGAAGCCTATAGGTTTGTAGTTCTAGGTTAGCAAGAGAAAAGGAAAAGAAGCTTGAGAAGGCGTTTTTATTTATTACTTTCTAGACATGGACAAGAACAAATGCGACTTTACAAAGAAGTACTTGTGTAAAAAGAAATGCTTATATGAATACACATGGGTGTTTTGGTCTATTAAGGGTTCAGTGTTTTGGTCTATATTTCATTCCCCATTTCTCGTTAGATAAGTGTCAAGATTGAAGGAAATAGGATCATAATAATGAGATTGATTCAAGAATTTGATGATTGGAATCATCAGAAATTCTTGGCTGTTTATAAAAGAAAAGATGATATATATATTGAAGTTGTCACTTTGAGGCTTATTTGTTGGAGTCCCTTTTGATTACATATAAAATGGTTTAAAAGCAAGGAAGCTATAATTTTAGGCTTAATCGGGTATTGAATATAGAATAATGGAGGAATATTATGCTTTTTACATCCCCTAATAAATATTAGGATAAACTTATATTGGGAACCACACCTTTTTTTTTCCACTTTTGCTCTTAAAGAAAAGATAACACCATTAGAGTAAGGCATGAATTGAATCATTTAAGACAAAAGGTATTGGTTGTCAATCAAAAAGAGTGTTGTGGATCTAGCCCCAATTTAGAGAAGTTTGTTCATCTAATACTACTAAATTTAGGCTCTGAAAGTGTTAGCTGTCTTTGTGGATTAAAAAGAATAAAAGTTTGGGTAGATTTAATGCAGAAATTGAATACTAGAAGCTATTTCTGGAGTATATACTTGTGTTTGGGTTGCATATGCTCATGAAAATGGTAACACAACTGTATGGATGAACATTCAAGCTTCTGTAATCGTGTAAGATTTGAAAGAAGACGTTTGAAGTCAGATACACCAATATAGAGAAAAGAAAAACGGTGTGGAGACAAACGATTGTGTAAGTGGAGGACATGATCGTGCTAATGACCATGTAAGTTACTAACATCCTATATCAAACTGAAATTAATTTTTAAGGGACACGATCAACACACATGATCATGTGGGAGACTGTGTGTGATTTAAAAATCTTATCTTTTGAGTAACTGATGATGCGTTTAACCTTAGCTAGTTGTGTTAACGTATTTAGTAATTGTGTAATTCACTAGTAACCTAACAACATTATTTACTTTTGAAATAAGTTCATGTTTCTTTAAAAACTTGGTTGACATCTAATGAAAAATTGAGTGGAAGTATTTCTAATATGTAGTCATGGAATTAGCACCCGATGACCCAATGCTTGATTATTTGAATTTGATAAATGTAATACAAGCTTGTTTACTAGCTAATACTTACTTGGTTTTCTAATCTAAATACTGAGTTTTATGATTGTTGATCTCTATATTGAATATCATGCACAAAAGTATATTCAAATCGCTAGGATATAAAATAATATTAACTACAATCCTCTGCTTGGTTTATAAAAAAAGTTTCACGCTTATCAAAAAAATGGAAATTTTCACTTCTACAACAATTTTTAATTGCATCCACCAATAATACAATACTTAATATTTTAATTTTCATCTTCAACATTTTTTTCTTCTTTTAGCTTGTTTATCTTCTTCAATAGTCCATATATGATAATCAAAAATCTTTTGTGCATTGGAGGATCAACCCACTAAAAAATCTACAAATTTGATGCTAATATTAATTGAGTAATAAAAAAGTTAACAATAAAATCGAGGTCAAAATGTGAGATAACTAACAAAAACATAAAATGAAGAAATAACTTACTTATGTCAAGCACAAGAAATAAAGTATCTTCCAAGATTTCTCTTCATTCATAAAGTTCGTATGATGGCCATTAACCAATAAAACAAAAGAAAAATCTTTGCCTAACCTAACTGTCGAGCTTGCATATGTTTTTTGACTTATAAAATCTTAACATATTACTTAAAATCAAAAACAAAGGACAAATAATGCAATATGTTTAACTTATAGAGTCTTTAACATCTTTGAATCTCAATTAAAAATATCAGAATATTTTGATTTGAGGAACAAATATATATAAAACAAAATCAAAATTTTACGACCAATCAATTCATGATTTCAAGACTATTAAACAAACATATTGATAGCCTTGAAATCAAACTAGCTATCAAACATCATAAAAGAAAAACAGCATATAGTAATATCCAAAACTTAGTACACTCAAATAGAAAAGGGGTGTGAAACTTAGTAAAGTCGCACTTGTTCTTGTCCATGTCTAGAAAGTAGGAAGTAGATACGCCTTCTCAAGCTTATTTTGCCTTTTCTCTTGCTAATCTAGAATTATAAACCCCTAGGCTTCCATTGTGCTTTCTGGGCATATGAAGAATTTCCTAAATCCATAGTTAAACATCAAACTAACCACAAGCCTAAATAACTGACATACCATGCCTACAAGAATCTAAAAGCTTGTTTATAATTCCAATATATCATGGAACAAACAAATCAAAACACAATTGCAATCTTTATATAAAGACATGAAAAATATCTAGCTTCTGACCACAATGCCTCCATACCCTAATGTAACTATAAAGGAAAAAACATACCTACCTTATGGACAAAGCCTAGCCTTGAAATAACAAAGGCACAGAGGAAAGTAGACGAACAATGCCTAGCCTTCCTTGTCGTAGATGAACGAAGATACAGAAAGCAATATGTTTTAAAATGTTGTTTCCACTTATAGCCAATCGTAGACAACGACACAGAGGTGAGATGTCTTAAAAATGGTGCTTCCCAGACATGAGACGATGATACGGATGAGAGGAGACGATGCGCAAAGGTTGAAGATTGAAGACTTGAATCACACAAGTTATTTCATGATTGATATTTAGATATTACCCTAAGTATTTGGGTATATGGGTAATGAATATTTAAGTATATGGGAAATAAGTAATTGGGTTATTGAGTATGATTATGGTTCATTCATACTGGATTATGAGTATGCTTAATTGACTAATATTTTTTATGTGGACTCTTACATGTTATAGGTAAGAAAGATTTTATTAGCTAAATTAGCAAATTATCGACCAAACTAACGTTCAATTGAAAATTTTACTAAAAAAAACTTAGTACTTTAAGAATAATATCCTTTAAGAAAAGGTACGCGAAAATCTTCCTAGACTTATAATTCACATTGAAAACTGTTTTTCCACACCCTACACAGGCCTGCTTCAAAATTTCTAGAGCCAGGTCTAAAAGTTAGATCAAACAAAATAAAATTTAGTAATATACGACTCTTGGTAATCTTTTACTCTTGCTGTTAGCCTGTATGACAGTAACTTGAATACAGTGAATGGTTTTTCCCTATGCCTCATGAGTCATGACCATACACTAGGCTGGACATCAATTAGGTCTAGCTGGCTTCCAAATGAGTTGTCGTGGTGACCTGGTCAGCAAAATGCCTTTTAAGGGCATACCGTACCTAAATCAGTATCTTCTTATTTATTACGCTAGGTCCAAAGGCAAAACCTTAATGGTTATCTAAGAAATACGAATAATATTTGGACTAAAAGCCTATTTTATATGCATAAAATAAAAGCATAACCAAGTTCTTATTTAACCTAAAAAGATGTTATGTAAGAATAAAAAAAAATTATAACTTGCCATCAAATTTCGAATTTATTAAATAAATGTTAATTGGGATATGAGATAAAAAAAGATGTAACACAATTAAGAAGTAGGTTAGGAGACTACAGGACAAGATCTTCTGTTTTAATTAACTTGTTTCTCCTCTGTTTTATACTATTTCATCCACATATTTCTCTAGATCCTACACATATATATGAATATGATGATATAAAATAAAATAGGAATATGTTAATGGGAACAAAATGTTTGTTCCCGAAGATTACACCTATGCTAATTTCATCATTAAACAAAAAACATTCTTCCATCTTGTTGACCTGTCATCAAATGAACCGTTCTTTTGGAAATATGATTTTTTTAGTCCTAGACTAAATTCAATTTTGATGTTTATAAAATAAAACCGTTTGCTCTTTCTTAACGAATCCACCTAATTGTTTGCCAGCCAAGATACAGCCATTTGTCACAAACATATAAATGGAAGTCAACATATTTGCAATGACTATTGTGCACAAGAATAAAAAATCATACAAACTAAATAACATATTTGCAATGGCTGAAGCTGAAGCTAAGCAGAATTTAAAAACTTCTTTTTAACTTTTTAGTAAAGTTAAAATGACCCATGTCTTTATCCGTAAACACTCCTTCACCTTCTGCAAATCCGATGCGTAAAAAGACAGGACGCACAACACAGGCAAAAGGGTCGAGGGCTATTCGGTAATTTAGACAAAGGTATCCCATCCCATCCCATCCCATCGACGTAGTCTAACATCCAAATCCAACAATCCGGATCTTTCTTTATTCAAATTATAATTACAACTTAAAAACACACCAGTACGAACTTTCCCTGTATATCATAGTTCTTGTCGAAATTTCCTGCGGTGGTTTCTCAAATGGAGAGCTTGTAGACTCATTTTCTTGTCAATGCTGGATCTAATGAGGCCTCTTCCTTTTCAACTGTGAGTTTTTCTTTCCGGGTTTCTCAAAAGTTGTCATCTTTTTAACTACTTTTACGCACATTTGGATTTGGGTTTTTTTTTTTAGGTTCTTTTTTCTCTGTTTAACTGCCTCTCGATATGGGAATGTTTAACTTTGTTTCTTTTATATGTTCTACTGCTGAGTACTGCGATTTCACTCTTGTATAAGATCCACTGGTTGAGTTGGCAGATTTTTTATCGAAATTAGTTTGGTTGAAATGTTTGTTTGGAAGAATTGTACGATGGGTTTGCTTTGACGGACTAGTTTTTTTTTTAATGGAAATTGTGAGTTGTCCTGCACATTTTGGTTGTAATTCCTATTTTTCTTTTCTGCCGGGGTTCTTTTCCTTGATGGTTTACTATTACAAAAGAACATTTTTTCTGCGATTTCATGTTACCAAAGGTGGAGGCTTGTGCTTGTCGTTGATTAATGAGCTAAGTAATGCAGACTTGGCCTTTATTTGATTCAGACTGCACATTAGGGTTTTGGCGTCAAGGGTTTCAGCCTGGAGATTTATTTAGATGGCCTTTAATAAGGTTCTTTGTTCCATCATTCTGTGTTTTGATTCAGAGCTGGCAGATACCAGTAACATAAATTTACAATTCATGCAAAAATTTTAAATGTCTCTTGTTTCAAAGAGGATTTCCGAAAGAAATATTTATCTGAAATACGGATTTCTTACTATGGATTCCCTTTATATCTTACTACCGTTCAATTATTGTGTATTGACTTAAAGTGTACCATGATATGTATGACAAACGTTCATCTTTTCCATAAGTAATATTATGAAACGTATTCATTTGCTTCATTGGGATGAACAGAGTTATGGGCCTTAGGTTGTTGGAATGTTGACACTCAATCAACCATGAGTCAGGTTGAAGTATCAAGAAAACCTCCTGCTCTTCCACTAGCAACATTGATTGGTCGTGAGCTTAGGAATGAGAAGGTTGAGAAACCTTTTGTGAAGTATGGACAAGCTGCTTTGGCAAAGAAAGGAGAGGATTACTTTCTGATAAAGCCTGATTGTCAGAGGGGTCCTGGGAATCTAGCAACCTCATTTTCTGTCTTTGCGGTACTCATCTTTTATCATCTCATTCCCTACCCATGAAGAGATTATTACTTTTTATGTGGTTACTGGTAAAGATTAAAGAGGAAACATTTTGAAGGTAACTGCTAACTATGATAAAACAAATTTGTACTGTTGGAAGATGGAGGTCCTGCACTATTTAATCGCCAACAATCAGTTATTGATTTAAATTGCCCTTAGTTTCTTTGTTTTTTTACATTACCTCGTCAATTGAAGGATCATATGATTTCATCATTGATTTTCAAATTACCCTGAGGATTCTATTAGTAATAGGTTTGTCTCATTCTAAATAATTTTTAACTGATGGAATGTACAGATAATGGACGGGCATAATGGTATATCTGCTGCCATATTTGTGAAAGAGAAATTACTGGACAACGTCTTGAGTGCAATTCCTCAAGATGTTAGTAAGGATGAGTGGCTTCAAGCTCTCCCTCGGGCACTAGTTGCAGGCTTTGTGAAAACTGATATAGAATTCCAACAAAGGGGTGGGCAACCATAGCCTTTCATAAGATTATTTTTTTTCTTACCATTTTGCATATTATCAGTATTTGTAATTTAGGTTTTGTAAATGGTAGGGGAAACGTCTGGCACAACAGTGACATTTGTTCTGATCGATGGCTGGACTGTAACTGTTGCCTCTGTGGGAGATTCGCGATGCATATTGGATGCTCAAGGAGGTGTAGTTTCTCTTCTTACTGTTGATCACAGATTGGAAGAGAATGTTGAAGAGAGGGAGCGTGTGACCGCAAGCGGAGGTGAAGTTGGAAGGCTCAATGTCTTTGGAGGCAATGAGGTATTATAAAGCTGTAGGCTGTCTCTGTTTGTCTGCTGAGAAGTACGATTTTATGGTTTACTAAGTTCCTCTTTCATGCTTCCATTTTCTTGTTTATTTGGTTTCTTAGGTTGGTCCTCTTCGCTGTTGGCCTGGTGGATTATGTCTTTCGAGGTCAATTGGTGATACAGATGTTGGAGAATACATTGTCCCAATTCCACATGTTAAGCAGGTGAAGGTCAGTAATCTTAATCTCTAGATGATGATTTTGTGACGCCATTCCTATTGTTTCCAATCATTTATGAAGCTTAGAAAATTGAATTATGCTATGTAGCTTTCAAATGCGGGGGGGAGACTTATTATTGCTTCTGATGGTATTTGGGATGCTTTATCTTCGGACTTGGCTGCCAAATCTTGCCGGGGTTTACCTGCTGAGCTTGCTGCCAAATTGGTTGTTAAGGTGATAACAACAATGATCAAACTTTTGATGGCTTAAGGATGAGTTGTTTCATTCTTTTTTTTCTCCTTTTGTTTCTACTGATTTTGTCTTATGGTTAACATTTATTGCACTTTTCAGGAAGCTTTAAGGTCAAGGGGGCTTAAGGATGATACAACATGCCTAGTTGTTGATATTATCCCATGTGACCGACCAATCTTACCTCCAACACCAAGGAAGAAGCAAAATGTGTTGAGTTCACTTCTTTTCGGAAAGAAGCCTAATTACTTTACAAACAAAAAAACAAATAAACTTTCAGCAGTTGGTGTTGTGGAAGAATTGTTTGAAGAGGGTTCTGCTATGCTTGCTGAAAGGTTTGTTGTTTCTTAAATGGCTTTACATACTAGTAAAAGACATAGACCACTTTTATAATTTAAGTAATTTTAAAAAAATCCGTTGATCTTTAAAATTTTTGAAAAAAAGTTCCTAGTTTCGGTTTTTTAAAAAACTCTTTTTTTTAGACTTCGGTTAAAAAATAAAGACGAAACACATGTAGTATGAACATCATGCGTGAACTAATTAAATGTAACTAATATGATAATTCAATCTAGCTCTTAAATTTGGCTCGAACCAATTAATTTGAGATTGGGTTGAATTGTCAGCTAAACAACATTTGATTAGTCCATTTCTGATATTCATATTGCGTATATTTTGTCATTATTTTTTGATCGTAATTCAAGAAAAAAGGGTTTTCTTGAAAAATTAAAAACTAAAAAGGAGTTTTCTCCATAATTTTATATCAGAGATTTTTTAAAGGTTACTTAAGCTACATAGGAGGTCTATATCTTTTATCCATGATTTTATTAATTAGGTAATATTCAAGGTAGTCTAGGCACTTGCAACCCGTAAGGGGGAAATCCAGACAAGGATAGTGCGTTGCAACCCCTAAGGCAAGGTGCCTTCAATCAGGCACTATCCTAGGCATGCTTGTCGGCACCAAAACCTTTGAAAATGGCTTCCATGCAAGCTCCTCATTGAAGTTCTCTTTTGTGTCTTTCATTTCCCTGTTCTGTATTTCCATTCTCAGTTTCTTGTCTTTTAGATATCTGCAAAATTTTCTACTTTGTTTGTGGTTGCAAGATTTTGTAGACTTTGTTAGATATCTTTAAACTAAGTTCCATTCATTGCAAAGGTTTGTGGACTTTTGGGTTTCTTTTGTCCCTTTATCTTATTGTGTGGCTCCGATTATTATCTCATACAATGCATGAAACTATTCCAAATTTGAAGATTCTTGATTTGAATAACAAGCATGCTTTATATTCATATGATTTGTGCAATTATTTACAATTTTCTTAGGCTCCCCATTGCTCTCATATGAGTTCCTTTATGATACCTTAGGCAATCGGGAGATTTTAGCCCCTTGATGGTGCCTAGCACCTTTGACTATTGTGGTTCTGAAAAAGCATTATGCGAAAATCTGAAATCCGACACTTGTCACAAGAATGCTATCGCTTTCATCATTTTTTAGAATATCTATTGGGGATGATGCAAATGTTATGATGAAGCTAGAGTTTTCTGAGTTTTGTCATCTTATGAGTGATAGTCTCTAATTTAACCTTCTCTTTTGGGGATTGAAATGCAGGCTGGGCAAGGATTTTCCTTTAGATGCAAACTCCGGTCTGTACAGATGTGCTGTATGCCAAGTGGATCAAACCCCAAGTGATGGTTTATCAGTAAACTCAGGGCCTTTTTTCTCACCTGGGTCAAAGCCATGGGAGGGGCCTTTCTTGTGTGCCAACTGTCGGAGAAAAAAAGATGCCATGGAAGGAAGACGGCCAAGTAGGCCTAAAGTGAGTGCATAGAAATTTATCTGTTTACAGTTTAAATGTATAGTATAGTCTTTTGGTGGCAGTGTGAACATGCTTTGGTTGTGAACTTCGTGGTACTGAATTGTGATAGATTGGTAAGCAATGAGTTAATGAGACAGGGATTAGGTGGTTTTGTTTTTAGTGTCTATCTATCTCAGTTCTAGTTTGTGTGCACACATTTCAACTACTAACGGAGGATGGAGACGACTTATAGATTTGTTTGCCAGTGTTTGATTCCTAACTGCTTGACTTTGTAAGAATGGAGTTGTTTAGTAATATGTTACTGTTCTACAGCTTGGAAAGTGGTATCCGCATGCACCTGGTTTATTCTTTAGCGCTTTCTGTTTTTAGCTTCTCTAAGTTGCGGGCTACTGACTACCCAGTGGACTTAATACCGTTTCCTGCAAGTATTTTACAATTCATGTCGAACTCAGCCAAGGTGGATTCCCATATTTTCTTTTTTGTAAATAATGAAATTCATTACCGTAAGGTAAAGGCCATTTACATTTAGTGAATTTTATATAAAACACCATCAAATCGTTCAGGGCCTGAAAATGCACGAAGAAAGTCACAAAGTGGATTGAGAAATCTAGAAGTCGGGCTAGGTTTGGATTGAGGTCCACGTATTGGGTGTTCCTTGGAGAAATCAACCAATTAGCTCAAATCTTTCGCCCAAAAGATCTCTATAACGGTAAAATCAAAAGACGGTGGGCAAGTTGATCACAATAGGAACGAAGATCAGCTGAGGACCACACATCTTCTAATAATCTCAAAGGAACAATGATCAGCTGGGGTTAATTCTTTGGGGATATTATCTAAACAGCCCAAGGAGGCCATTAGATCAGTAAAACCAAAAAGCGGTGAGCAAAAGGATCATGATGATGTTCCATTTTGCAGCCAAGGTTGGAGACGAAGAGTTTTCCTCCAACTGTACGATTTAAACTTCCCTAATACAATTTGGAATCTTGTTCAGAAGTTCAGTATTAGCATTTATGACTGTTTAAAAATTCTGGCATTGCGTTCATATGACACGCTACACACTATAGTACTAAGTACTAATTTTAGGAGTTGCTTCCATTCGCATGCGATCAAATGTGTGTGAACTTCTTTTGATTAGGGGGTTCAAATTAATACTGAATTTTTGGAGGTTGCATCGATTCATAAGGTGGCTCCATATAGGAACAACATAGTCACATTTAAAGAAGAGGTGACTATGGGTTTATGGCAAATTACATTATTAAAAAAAACACATTTAGTAGAGGGAAGATTGAGATAAAGCAGTTTGTCCAAAGTTTTGAGCTGTGGTTGATGGTTATGCATAAATAAAAACCTGTTTTAGGTATATAAACCATAAACCAAATAAGAGCCTAAGTTTGTGGTTGAACTCACAAGTAACAGAAGTAAATTGTACAGGTAGAAATGAGTCGGGTTAGGCTTGGACTTGGGTACGGTCGAGTTCGAATCTTGTCAAAGTTCGATCGAATCCAATTTAAGTTCAATTAAATATATTTTTTAATTATTAAAAAATAGAAAAGGACATTTTTTGTTGTTGAAAATATTAGGTTTCAAGTCGGGTCGAGCTTGGACTATCCAAGTTAGAGTTGGCCCAAAGCTCAGAATTTTTATCAAAAACTTAAGTCCGACCCAACCTACCCTGAAATCAATAGGCTTAGCAAATTGGTTAATGAAGCAATGAGAGGAGTAAAGGTTCCTAGAAATTGTCTTTGGCTAGTTAATATTAAGGAGGTAGGTAAATTGCAATGATTAAAAATCCCAACTGGTTTGGTCAGTTCAACCATAAAAATCTTGAACTGTTTAATTTTTGGTTCAGTTTTCAACTTTCCTGTTCGATTTACTTTAATAACTCTTATTATTAAAACAAATCAATCAATTAATTAATCAATCAATTTTTATTAATTAATAAGTTCTTATAAACTACAATAAATCAATTAATTTTTATTTAACACTCTTTTTAAATTAAATTTCAAATTCTTTGATAGTTAAGGACAATTTCTTTCAATTATATTTCAAATTCTTTAATTTTATTTAATCTTTAGTCTATTTTATGACGGTCTAATACTAGTTGAATATTTTAAATCTTAAACCTCTTGTCTTATTGATTTAACTTCTAATCCGGTTTTAAAGCCATTGGTAAATTGTCTTGACTTTTCTTAACACTTTAGAATTGTGACAAGACTAATTCCAACATAAGGAACTAATGATGTGATTAACCTTTCCATTCTTAGATCTTTGACGATTATTCTTAGTAATCTATAAAAGTTAAGAGGGACAAAAGAATGTCAATTATCATAAAAAGGAATCTTTAAGTGAGTAATATTGATATCCCTAAGTATGAGAATCTTTTCTAGGTCCAAGAATATTTAGAGATTGGTTCAAGATTTCATAAATATTTCCTATATAAATACTCTTTAAGGGTCTATTTGAACTAAAGAATCTATTTGTCAATTAACAATTTCCATAGTCACTTACATAATAAGACTTTTATTCATATGTTTGATAGGTAACACCCTGTTATGGACTTCAACTTACTTCTAGTTATAGGACCTTGTAAAATAATATTCTATTAGCTATTTATAGGAATTTTCTTCTTTTACGATCTATTTTGCTAGGTTAAGAAGCAAGGGTTCATTAGAGAACCCTTCCATATCTTAAAGAAAGTAATTATAAAGTAAAATTCTACTTACTTTATTTTTAATTTTGAAAAATTAAATAGACTTCTCTTGATAATTCGAACAAATTATCAAACAATTTCATAATAAAAGACTATAAAATCTTAACTAAAAATAAAAATAGAAACAATTATTATTTATTCAAATTCAAACATCAAATAAAAATTTAACCACTTTTAAATCTTTCTCTTTTTCTCATGAGCGAGCCTCTTATAAACTTGGTTAAAAGGGATTACCTTAATAGATTGTCTTTTATCCAGGTGGATAGTTTGTTGTTGCTAACATGCAATATTTTTCTCCTTACAAAGAACATGCTTAACCTCAAGTGTGAAGGAGGGATCGTGTTGAAGAATAGTTAAAATCAGCTCCCAAGAAGCTCCAGTTGTTGATAAACCTTCCTAATGTATCATAATTCGTTGGATGCCAACTAAGATTCTAGAATTCAATACTATTTTAGGTGTATGTTTGACAACACCTTTATATATAGACTGTTGGTAGGATTGGTTTTTAGTTGCTCGAACTTGGAAATTTCTTCAAATAAAAAACATAGAAGACTAGATGAATTTTGGCTTCAAAAGGAAGGGTGAGACGATAAGTAACCTATCCAATTTTCTCAGTAATAAAAACTGGACTATAAAAATGAGGAGATGTTTTTTAATTGTTTTTGGAATTCAGGAAGAGTTGTTGATGAAGTTGCCGCTTGAGAACTACCATATTGCCAACTTTAAATTGAATGTCCTAGTGATGGGAGTCATAATTTGACTTCATATATATATATATATATATTTGAAAAGTTAAAATTGTGTTAAACTTTCCAAAGAGTTACAGGAAGGAAAACATGTACATAATACATATAAACTTAGGGCTTAACACCTTAGGCAACATTAGTTGACTTCACCATGCGTTAAGCTTATAATAGTGGCACCTAAAATCTCATAATGGCAGTTGTCTAGTTTGCAATTTAACATCAAATATTTTAATTTCGAAAAGGCTAGGGCAGTGAAACAATAATTTTGGTAGAGGATAACTATACACTATATCAAAAGATGTGATTTTTAAGAATATATGGAAGTTGGTATTATTAAAGTATCTTGACAAGATTTGGATAAGAACTAGAAAAGTTATAAGAGACTAGTAGGTTATAGATATTCTGATTTTTTTTACTTCTAATAAATCTCACAAGTTTTGATCATATCTTGGACTTGGCATTTCATGCTAAACCAACAGAAATTAATAGACATATAATGGAAACTTTTTTTTACCCTTCATAGTACTAAGAATGACTAGCAGAAATAATAGTCTGAGGAAGCAAAGAAGAACCTAGAATAAAAACTTTATTTTTAAGGAAAATAAGTCCATCTTTATAAGTTAAATTATGCCCTTCTTCCATAGCAACAGTGAGGTCATAAGTTGCTGTAAATATAGTGAGATAGAAATCTCTATTCTAAAAACATAAAGGCAAGCTAATTGTAGCATGAAAATTATAAATGATATATCACATCCTCTTACTAGGGTGAGGAAGTATTTGCTACAACATTCTACCAACTTGCTTTATATTATACTAAAAAATCAAATCCCATTAGCTTGCTAATCCAATGTTGTTGAGGAGATGTGATTGTTTTTTTTCTCTAACATAAATTTAAGGCTATAGTGATTAGTTTAATTAAAAATTTTCGGCCTATATGTATGACCTTCAACAATAGAATTCTTTTGTTAAACCAACTAGCTCTTTTCCAAAAGTTGGCAAGTGTTGATTTCATTTAGGAAAAAGGTGGCTGAAAGGAAAATTGAATGACCTTCTTATTAGCAAAGAGCCCCAATGCTCGAATCAAAAGTATCATATTCGACTATAAAAACCTTGATGAGGTTAGGAAGAGCCAATGCTAAAGTTGTTGTAATTGTAAGTATTAAAGCTTCAAAAGCTTTTGAGGACTCCATATCTCAGGAAAAAGAAATTTTCATCAACATGACCATTAAAGAAGCCACATTGATCTTATATTTTTTAATAAATTTCTTACGATAGCCCATGAGATCAAAAAATTCCTATAAACTATGAATAGTATCTAGTTTCGATAATTGAATCATGGTTGCAATTTTCTATGTGTCAACTATAACTTCATTGAACAAAATTAAACAATTCAAATATGAAATTTGGGTTTGCTCAAACAAGCATTTAGACTTTTTTTTATAAATATAGTTGTTTAAATAATAAAAAGGGAAGCCGAAGGTATTGAATGCATTATGCCCATGTACAATTCTAGGCTAAAATGTTGAAAAAGATCAACACAAACTTTCTTAAGTACTATTTGAATATATAATTCATGAGGCTTTAAAAGTGGATAGGATATGGAGAGATCAAAATGTATGACCAAAAATTCAAAGTGGCTATGATGGGTGTGAAAGCTTTTTGTCTATATGCGTCTCCCTCATTTTAACGTGATGGTACTCAAAGCGTAGGACCAACATTAAGAAGCAATAAGACCTATATAATTCTGCTAATAATTCATCAATCACTAGTATAGGAAATTCATCCTTCATTGTATGAAATTAAGCACTCGATAGTCAACACATTCTTCATAAATTATCATCCTTCTTCGTCAAGAGAACATGAGAAATGAAAGGAGATTGACTAAGCTAAGTAATTCTTTGTTTGAGCATCTCATCGTATTGGATATATGGGTAATAGTAAGGGTAACTCACTCCTGGATTTAGAGTTCTATGATAGTCACAATTTATTGGTGGCGACAGACCTTATAACATGTTTATATAAGTTAAAACTTATAAAGATTCTTTGGAGTTCTATCGCCTGCATGATTCTAAGGAAGAATTGGATAAGGAAGCAATTATGTTGGTGGAGGAGTCCTTAATGAAATTCACCTCAACATTTTGATTTTGCTATTTAAAACTCATCTTCATGTGAAAAAATTTCCAAAGAATAAGATCGAGCATTCTAAGCAATTAACTCTTAAAACTACACCATATCCATCAAGAGGTAACATATATAGATAAAAAAGTTAAGTCACTAACCTTATAAGTAGCAAATGACATACCTTTAGATAACATAAATTTTCTCTATTAGCCATTGTAATCCTCAATTTATTATTAAGTTCTATGGAAATTTTCAACTAATCCACCAATGCAGCATCCACAAAATTATGAGTGCTTTCGAAGTCAATTAAAATTAGTAAAGGCTTACCATTGAAAGATCCCTCCACTTATATGGTCTAAGATTGCATTCCCATTATAGTATAAAACAAAATTGTTGATTTTTTAACCTCTTTTTTCATCATCTCTACTTCGTCAATACATTCCAATTAGAATAATTTTCTATATGATGTCCTAATTTGTATTGCTCATCATAGTTGGAACATAATCCCTTGGCATGCCTTTTTTTTCCATCTCAGCTTAGTCTAGACTTTTATTATAAGGAGTTTATTGATTTCCTCTACTTCTGTGAAATTCCCCTCCTTTCATATAGTTTAACCAAACTCATTGCACTAGTAATATCTTGAGGATTCTATAGCTCTACTTCTACAACAGTGGCTTCCTTTAACCCAATAATGAAAATTTTAACCTTTTGTTTTTGAAACAAATTCCTAGAATTTACTTCATTATTCATCAATAGCAATAAATTTTCATAGTTTAAAAATCTCTCATAGTTTGTTTTTACTAAGGGACAAACCATAAATTACAATTATTTTTAAAATTCTCCATATCATAAGAGGTTGGTTCCTCTTTAGCATAATAAATCATAGTCGGACATCACCTTCAACGTGGAAGGAAGCTATTTTAACTTTTTCTTGTTCTAAAATTCAATGATGATGGAAGAATTGTTCGCACTAGCTTAACCATCACAAGGAATCAGTAGAGCTATAAAAATAGAAAAAAATAAAGTTTGGATGACTTAGGAACTATATTTCTCCCCTCTTGATTTACAATTGTAGGTTGTCGGCATTGATGATTGTGATGATTTTTTCCTTCCTTATGGTTTGTAGCTAAGTCATAAGAAAGTTGAGTTATTACCACATCTTGTTTGGAATCAATGATTGTCCTTTCCTATTCTCTTTTTGCTATATCCCTAGCTTGATCCTCCTAGTATGTAGCCATAAAGGTTTCTAAATACTATTGTATGCTACATAGTTCTCCTGAGACTAGTTGCTCTAATACCAGATTGTTATAATCCATATACTAACTTTTGATTATGGTACCCTATAAAATAATATTAGGTTAAATTTTTGGTATTTTTCTTCTATTTTGACCTATTTTGGTAGGTTAAGAAGTAATGAATCATTAGAGAGATTGATCTATTAAAGAAAAGAATTATGGAAGTAAAATTCACTTACTTTATTTATAAGTTTGAAAAGGTTAAATAGACTAGTCTTGATAGCCTTAACAAACTCATTAACAACTTCCTGATAGAAGGTTATAAAATCTTACTTGAAAGACAAAAATATAAACAACTATTGCTTATTTAAATTCAAAATTAAAAAAATAAATTTCTCATGTTTTCTATCTTCCTCTTTTTTCTCATGAATTAATCTCTTGTAAACTTGGTTAATGAGACTGCTAAAACAAATTTCCCTTTATCTAACTACACTGTTTGTTGTTGTTAACTTGCAACATCCCTAGCCTACCTTTAACTTTTGATTGGCAAACTTTCTTCTAGCCTACTTTGGCTTTATAGCCTTTATTCAACTTTTTAGGCCATAGAAAGCTCTTCTTATATAATCTTAATCTCCTTATTGTATCTAGATAGATGTATGATATGTGAAGACCAATAAATATGAAAGTTATTTAATATAATATTACATTAACCCCAACATAAGACATAAATTTAGTAGTTTAAGAATTAATAATTCTTTTAATTTAAAGTATTATTGTAATAAGATGAATTCTCAAGTACCTAATAGGCAAAGAACCTTTTTTGGACCTTTAAACAATAGAGATTAAACTATAAGAGGCCTTAATTTTAGTACAATGGAAGATTTCATATTTAGAAAAGTTGGCAGTTATTCTTGACATTCTTCTAAAGTGATGAAGGCTATTAATGAAGACTTCCAATGAACATTGATTAACACGGGGGAATAAGAGAACATCATTTGTACAAAAAATAGAATAGACTTACAAATTTGAAATTAGAATAATTATAATGAAACTTGAAGCATGAGATCTTAAAGATGATTTATTTAATCATGAGGTAAGCATTTCCATAACAAGAACAAAGAGATAAGAGGCTAAATGATCTCCTGGTATAATATATTTCTTACCTTTGAAGAGATGAGTAGATGAGTAGGTTAACTATTAACAAGAATTAAGTAAAAATAATAATAGAGATACAAACTTACACCCATTGGACAAATTATAGGAAAAGACCAATGATCTTTTATATAGAGGTAAAGAAGTGCTAAATAACAATGTCAAAAGCTTTCATGAAATTAACTTTCAGCAAGCATCTTTCAATTCCTATAACCACATAACAATCCTTCCTTACTTTATTAAATAAAAATAATGCCATCCCTTATATTTTTTAGAAAGACAAATGCATGTTGGGAAGGGAAGATAAATGAAGGTAAATCTAACTTCATCTTAATTACAAGCATGCTAAAAATAGTCTTATATAATATTGTAACATGAAGTAGACAAATTTAGCTATCTCAACGTATCTAGGATATGTTTTCTATGTAGAGAGATGCCAAAGACCACAAAACAACTCTTTTTTAGTTGTAAATTTTCCTTTTAGGTTTGGAACGAAATGCAAGCCTTATGTTATCTCGATATGTCTGGAAAGAGCTATGCTAAATTAATGAATTGGCTATAGTCAGACAAGTATAACTCAAAAGCAAGCAAAGTGGTGTTTATGATAGTATTTGAGTCATGCGCCTACGAATCATGGAAAGAGAGAAACACACAATGTTTCAAAGGAGAAGAGAAATTCATGGAACAAATTGTAATGGAGGCTATCTTGATATGTCTAGAAGTAGCTATGCTAAATTAATAAACTAGCTATAGTCAAACACGTATAATTCAAAAACAAACAAATTGGTGCTTATGATAGTATTTGAGTTATGTGCCTATAGATTATGGAAAGAGAGAAATACAAAATGTTTCAAGGAGAAGAAAAATTCATGGAACAAATTATAATGGAGCTTACACAGTGGATCAGAGTTAATAATGTAGTTAAAGAATGCAATGAAAAATTGGCTTATCATAGAGAATCAACTATGAGTCTAAAGAATTATGCAATGGAGGAAGCTGATACTGATAGATGTATATTTGACTATATTTATACACCTAGATTTGACGTATTTTGCTTGATGTTTTGTAGTTTTATTGTAATTTTTGGTACTTAATTTGCTCCAAGTGTATTTATAGTTATAATTGCCTTCATGGACTAAAAGGAGAAGAATTTGGATGAAAACATAGAATAAAACAAAGATTTGAAGCAAAGAAGGGATACACGGACATTTATATGGCCGTTTAAGTCTTTTAAAATGTGTAAAATCACAATTTTAAGTGTTTTAGAGATACACGGTTTGATACACAACCATGTATCAGACCGCATATGTCCCAAAAATCCTAAAATTTTCTATAAAAGGATATACCTCTTTGGGCTTCTATTGAATCGAGAAATGGGTTTGATTGTCCATTTTTTGATATAATTTTGATATAATAATATA
>JAOQMM010000006.1:12001503-12018797 GCA_027563515.1 Erythroxylum platyclados
GGGAAGGGAGGGAGGGTAGTTTCGAAGTAAGGTTTTGGAGGGGGGGTAAGGGGGGGAAATTATCTCTGGCAAGGTTGGTGGGTATGGCCTCAGTAGGGATCTGCATGGCTACAGAGAAAGCTGCCAAAAAAACAGATACCTAACAGAGAAAGAAAATGGGCGGGAAAGAGAGGAAAAGTAGAAGGAAGATGGAAAAATACCAAGTTACCCCTTCTGTCGACAAACTGAAGGAATGGAAGGAGGAACAATGGGAGAGAAATGGAGAAGATGAATGGTTGCCAAGGAAATGGCTAACAAGGGAAGGAGCACAGGAGCGAGGGAGGAGAGCAAGTAGAATGAAGAAGAATGCTGAAGAGATCAGGAAAAAAGGCGAGAAAGAGGATGGACAGAGGGAGGTCAAGAAACTACATTATAGAGAGAAGGAAGAGTCTCTCTCTCTAAGTTGATGGAAGACACTGTTGCTTTGTAGTTGCTTGACGGTTTTAGACTATCGCACCAAGAAAAGAAAAGGTAAGAAACATTCATGTCATGCGTACATATTTTATTCGCCAATAACATTGGCAGAAACGGAACTAGTTGACTTCCGATACAAGGAAGCCATAGAAAAAGTTGAAAAAGAGAAGACGTAATGGAAAACGAAAACAGCTAAGCTTAATTTTGATCAATGTCGCACCATAGGATGGGACGTTAACTCTGAGGGGCGGGCTCAGTTGGAAGGAAACCACTGGAGCTCTATGCCATAGTTCCATGCATTAATGGGGTCACCAGGCCTCACGTCAACTACAGAAGTGTAAGCGGTGCAGCCTCCAATCCTGACCCTGATCCGATGAGAATTCATCGACGAGTCCTTGAGGTAATGACAGCAGAGAGTGTCTCTGCATCCACTTGCTGCATCAATCTCCTCAAATTGCCTACACAGGCTGGTGGAAGAACAGTTTAATGGTGACAAGAGAATGCTATCCGAACAGTTAAATAACATGACTGTGTTGCGAGTAGATATGTTAAATGGCAAGTTTTCGTCAAGCTTTAGGCCTCCTAATTCAAGATCAGAAGAATAACAAGTATGTTCCTGAATGAGTGGAGGGCTTATAACAAGGTTGTTTGTCCGAGGATTAATGGTGAGGATCTTATAGTAAAACCCTTGAGCTGACAAGAACTCTAAAGTATCATTGTTACAGTAGATTCTATACCTAGGGTCTCCACAGTTGTCACCAGTGCTAAGTGGGTATGGGACTGCCACCCTTCCACATTGCGGGCAAACACCAAAGCCCGACACTTGGGTTGTTGCTAAAGTGAGAGCACAGAGTGTTACTACAAGCAACATCTTCATTTTAGCCCCTTGTTTGGAGTTTAGAATAGCCAAGCAATGAAAGCCCACGAGCTAAGACCTCTATTTATACATAATTATCAAATCTTAACTTGGTTGATAACACGTGTCAATGCCTTTTGTGGGGGCAACGTCTAACATTTCTTTTATTAACTAAAGGAGCTTTCAAATAATCAAAACAATTTACATGACCTCCATTGATTTTGAAGCTGATTAGCCAAATTTAGAAGCTACCGA
Organism: Erythroxylum platyclados; assembly: GCA_027563515.1. NCBI lineage: Eukaryota > Viridiplantae > Streptophyta > Magnoliopsida > Malpighiales > Erythroxylaceae > Erythroxylum > Erythroxylum platyclados. The sequence continues at coordinate 12,003,068 of JAOQMM010000006.1, forward strand.
CCAACCAATGGAATCTGATCACACAACATTTCTCAAGGTAAAGAAGGTTTTTAACTATTTTATCCTATTCCGGTGAAATGGGAATTAGCGTAAGCTTTTTTTTAGCCCATAAAGCATGTAAATGGACGAGTAAGAAAGATGTTGGAAACAAAATATTAGATTTGAATGGCTCCTTGTCAAATGGGCACATTAAATACCCAAAGTTAACATGAGTGCCCATTATTAACCAAAATTCCTTTTATAGTTGCCAATTGCCTTTTATAGTGAATTATACGTGCCAAGAAAAGAATGTATTGCTTTTTCAGCAATGAGGACCATTTTCCATTTTCCTTGTATAGTACTATTAGGGACCATTAAGTTTCAGAGTCTTGACGATAGTGCGAGCCATCTTAATTTAAAAGCAACTAGGCCATCAAGCAACAATCTGTTGACAAGTAAACAGCTATTATGACAATATCATCCACTACTGTAATTAAATAAGCTGAAGCTCTCTTAGTACTCGGATCAATAACGTGTCGATCTCTGATAAGCAATTTGAGACATAAAAATACCAAAAGCTGTAGATCTTCATGGTTCCATGAAAAGCAAACTAAACATTATTTGGAATGCAGCTATTTTGCTGGAACCATCATGGATAAAATCTACTGAACATTTTCCCTGCATTGCAAGTCATCCAACCCAGTCGAAGTCTGAACCCCTGCGATCGAATTGATTGACACCACATCATTCACCATGTCTCTTATTCACCAATGCTAAGCATAAGAGACATGAGGAAAATGCTTATATTCACTTCGTTACTCGTGCAGTTTTTGCATCCATGTAGCAAATATCAAACTGTTTACACGGCAAGTAGGCAGCGCTCACACTGCCAAAAGGAAATAGGAAATGCTGATATTAAAGTTTTGATATATATTGCTAGAACATAAACAACAAAATACCACCTAAGAAGTTGAAAATAGAAGTATTCAGTCTCTTTCTTCAACTGAAGTGGTCTGCAATGCTTCATTTAATATTTTGAATTCAAGCTATATTTGGTCTTCGGTGATAAAAAGTGTGAGGACACCATAAAACAAGTCTATAGAATAAAAATGGAACATCAATAACCGACAGGGTGGTGAGTTTCAAATTCAATCACACTGCTGGCTCAACTTGCCACAATGATTCTAATATCAAAGTGCACTAGTTACCTTTGTAATTGAATGAAAAGGAAAAGGAAAGGGAGACTGGGAAGCTTAGTTAAAAAGCAGTAAGAAAATAGTAAACGTAATGGAACAATGAAGATTTGCCAGTACAAAATTTGAAGGTAAAAAGATATTGAATCCATGAAAGCAGCTTGTCCACACTGGTGAGACTAACTAGAACAATAATCTTACAAAAGTCAGGATATCCCCCTTGCTTGGAGACCCAACCGATTTTCAGACAAACAATCCCTCTCCTGCAGGTAAATATGACTGGGCGTTACAGGATTGAATAATGAAACTGAAAAGTTTACCACTTAGAAAAGCAAGAACTGTAAACAAGAACTTGATTGGTACTTGGCGAAGGAGTGTTAATCTGTCATAAATTACTACAAACAAATTACCAAATAACCGATCATCTTTCATTTGAAGAAAAGCCAGGAAAGGATGAAAACTTACGCAGTTCCTCAAAAGAAAAATTGCTAACACTTTCGCCACTCTTTATGAGGCGAATCCTCCCTGCAGGGGTTGAATCCCGATACAACCAGAGCAAAGACACATACTCATTAGCACATAAATGTAATGGCAACCAATTTTCCGCTTTATTTAATAAACCAAATGTCAAATGATTTGATCAACACACTGCTTCTGTGTTAACAGTGAAGCAACAAATTTCTTAGCAGTTAGATTATTTAATAAACCAAATGTCACATGATTTGATCAACACACTGTTCCTGTGTTAACAGTGAAGCAAGAAATTTCTTGGCAGTTAGGTTATCTTTTTAACGTCCTTAACAGCCAATCTGTCTTTTTAACAACGCAAGAATACTACTAATGTACAGTCCATGGCCATGCAATATAGTTTAGTCCACTTCATCGAATAAGAAATTGTCACCTCACAGTTTCATTATCATATAAGAAGCATAAACATAAACTCATGCAACATGGACACAACAATGGAAGGAGGTAATTCCCTGAGTGAAGTGGATGTCACTAGTAGCAAAGGAAGATGAAATATGATAATGATACATACCGTCACGACGAACACAAATCTCTGGAATGTTTTTTACTTCACCACTGATGCTATCATTGTAAACTCTTATTTCAATGTCTCCCTCAACATAAACTGAAGAACTGCAAAAAGAGTCCACCAATGAGAAAACAATTTACAGGAAAAGAAGGACTTCGGTGCTCTCTTGAGCATAACCAAATAACAGCACAAAATCTCCACTTATTACACAAAAGATCAATATACAGACAAAAAAAAGAATTTAGCTTCCTTCTTTCCTTGCTATATACCCCCTCTGATATGATTTGGAACCCTGGGCATTAGACTTTTGATGACCTATATGATTCCGCAGAGAATTAAATCCTAATTGGTTCCAGGCTACTCAAAGCAAGAGTTTAATACTGTTATGATTAAGAAACCACAGAAATAATTCTCCTTCATAATCAAGCTAACCGTGGACTATACTGTGAAATTATGGTTTTCCAAAAGTTTATTTATATATATATACTCTTTAGCAAGTTGTTGAACTGCATAAGCCCCGAGTGATTCATTATGCACAGCAATCCGATGCCATTGAGCAGGTTTTGGTAAATCTTTGGCTCCTACAATTCTTTGGTCAAATAAGCCTCCTGTCCCTACTGTAAAGATGGTGACTGTCCGTCCATTCCTCAAGATCTTCTGTACAGGGGCTTGCCCAATTCTTCCACAGATTATAGCCTGTAAAAAATCACCGCAAATTGAAAGACTACCAGCGTACATCATAATCCAGCATCTTCACATTAAATCTGCGCATGAGTAGGCGAAATGTTTCCTAGCTCCAAGGCGATTTAAATATCAAGGCCTAAGATTAATCCCCTCTCATTTTGCTTAGAAAATAAAGAAACAAAGACATCTTATCAAAAGAATTATTAAGATCAAAAACGCCCCTCCAGTTACTCAAGTCAGAAAAGGCTATAGTAACATGATGATTGATGGCCACTTCTTCATGACAAAATGTGCATGATAAACAAGCTAATAAATGTCAAATAACAGCATGATATGATTAAAAATTACAAAAAAAAAAACACATAATCACCAACACCCTTATCTACTCAATCATTAATCTACACAACTACCGTTGGACAACTACAATACTAGTATGATTGGCGACAAGACAAGGACACTTCAAATCCTTCAAAACAAACACAAAAAGTTGAGGCATTCCATCGGCGCACAACTAAATGCACCTTTACAAACTTCCACGTACTTCTCAAAACTTAAATGACCCACATATACCTTATGCACACCACGGAATCCCCAACCTTTTTTGGGGTCAACACTTTGGAGCTGTAAATCAGGCCTTCGGTTGAGAAACTCATCAACATCGTCATCCATTTCATCACTCTTACCGCCTTCTTCATTGTCACTATGAAACGAACCTGTGGTTGAGTACAACAACCTTAAGCGTCCTTGTACACCCATTCCTGTAATCACACACATCAAAAAAACAAAAAGCCCTCAAGATACAAGCGTTACACTTACCCATGTTCAATAAACCCCAAATAATAGCTACCCTAATTCGAGCACCAAAAACTCACACTGTAATATTTAGGACAAAAATGTTTAACACATATAATGATGGCGTATAGATTACCCAGTGAAGCAGTGGGTGAGTTGGAGTACGTGGAAATTCTCAACAACTTGGCAAATCTAACAGCTAATGAACTCATCTTTTTGGTTGATTCTTCAGTGACCAAGTACAAATGTCAAAATGGCGATCTTCGAAGAAAGCAGTCAGAAAATTGAAATTCTAGGAAGAAGGGGACTAGTAGGGTTTTAGGCTAGAAGTACGTTAAAAAAGACGTTGGGGCTAGGCTAATGATGTTAAATGGGGCCGAATAGAGATGTATTTGTACTGAATTAGAGTGCGTCCAGGTCCATAATACATTTGTATTTATATTTCATGTGCAAAAGAAATTACGAAGGAAGCGAGAACTACTGGGGAAATATATAAACTATTAAGAAATAGTGTAAACAGTTTTCTAGATTTTTTTAATCTCCTTTTTTTTTCTTTTTTGCATACAATCTGATTTGTTTCACTTCCCACTTTGAATCTTAGCATCCTAAAAGTCTCTTTGTACAAATGACCTAAGACTATTTTCATATTCTTGTCTTTTGTGTTACTTCTTTAAAGAAATTCATCTAAGAAAACTCTTTATTTTAAATTTGGTTTATCCAAAAATAGTTAAAGATACAAATTTTAATTGGGCTAAAGTTTGGTAAACTTGGATCTAATTTTTCTTTCTAAATAAAGGAGGTCCTAACCTTTTAAAAGGTTTCAATTGTATTATTTCATTTTCCAAAAATAGTTAAGTTCATTTTAGTTTTTATAGTATCACGTTGCATTTTAATATTTTCAATATCATACTAATATTTTCCAAATTCTAATATAGTTAGATTTTTGTCAATTCTCGATAATCAAATAGTTAAATAGTTAAATTAAAAGAGTTGCTCTTTCAAATGAACAATAATGTTGTAGCGGATATCTTGGCGGGTTGGAAACTTCCTTTAGGTAACCTTCTACTTTAGGAAGCTCCATGGTTACTTCCTAGGGATGAATCAATTTCCCACATTACAAGAGTCATTAGTTGTAATAAAGCAAGGGATTTGCCCAAGAAAAATGTAGAAAACTTGAGTGGTGTGGAGACATCTTAGAGCAAGGTTGTTTCTGCTTAACCTTCCATTGCTAAGCCTAGACACTTTTCTTCTACTTTGACAGATGGTGTAATCTGCCCCCAAATCTGGAATAACACATCAGTTGGTCTTTTCTGAACAAGAGACCAGCTTACCCTTTCATGCAAATTTGGGCTCAAACAAGATGGGATAGTAAGGGGTCACAAAAAATTCTACTCACTGAGAAAGATACCTTTCTCTTCAAGTTTGTGGATGATGAAAGCATGTGTGAAATTTTAGAAGCCGGCCCTTGGCATATGGGTGGACAACCCATGTTTATTTAAAAACGGGTTCCTAGTCTGGAATTTGATTATAAAAAAAAAGCATTGAATCCATCCCATTGAGGATCAATTTCCATAACATTCCGCTAGAATATTAGTTAATGGATGGCTTAAGTTTTTTGAAAAGTTCAATGGAAAAACCAGTGGCATTCGACTCAACCACTACTAAGCTTAAGAAGGTGTGTTATGCTCGAGTTTATGTTGAGGTAAACCATAAAAATCCGCTTCCAGAAGTTCTTCCAATTATGAAACTTAATGCAACCAATTAGTTAGTAAAGTCTGAAATTCAGTTATCATACAATTGGAAATCTTAAATGGGGAAGAAAAAATGGAAACCAACATGGAAAAGGTTTACTACAGGGGACTATAAAGAATTAATGGGGATAGAAAAAGAAATAATCTATGAAGAGCATAATGCTACTGTAGAGGTGGAGGCTTGAAACTTTGATACTAATCCAACTAGTAACCAGGAAAGGGATAGAGGAAGCACAGTTTCTGAAAAGCAGAATGTTGAAATGCAGACTAAAGAACATGATATTACTCCAGTTAGTGACAAGGGAAAAGCATGTACAGAACAAGTTGAAGATGAACATGAAGAAGAGTCTTCTCAGTAGGTTTTTCCTTAAGAAATACACTTGTTGAAGGAACAACTCACACTTATATCTAGAATAAAATCAGGGAGGAAGAGAAGAAAACCTAAAGGGGGTTGGTTAGATATCCCCTTTTTGTATATATACATATGATTTTTTGGAATATTAGAGGTCTTAATGAGCCTCCTAAAAGTGAAGCTATTAAAGATCTTTTATTGGAAAGAAAACACTTTGATTGGACTTCTGGAAACAAGAATAAAAGCTCACAATCTCCACAAGGCTACGAAATTTTTAGGGAAAATTTAGAAGTATGAATCAAATCATGAATTCCACTATAATGGTAAGATTTGTTAGCCTATAATACTCTAAAATTGCAGATCTCTATGCTTAAAGCAACTAATCAACTCATCCGCCTTAGGTGCAAAATTTTGGAAACATGAAATGAAATGGAGATTACTATCATATATGTTGCTAATTTCGAATGTCAGAAAGTAAAGATATGGGAGGATCTTTTCTTGATTCATTCTTCTATGAATATGCCATGGTTAATTACAAGGGAGCTAAATTTTATACTTCATCCATTAGAAGCTCAGGGTGATTGATCTCAAATTTTCTGCATGTTTTTACACATGGAGCAATAAGCAACAAAGAAGATGCCTTATTCGAAAGAAGCTGGACAGAATTATGGTTAATCACTTATGGATGAGCCAATTCCCCATCTCTTATGCCCACTTTTGATTCCAATTATGTTCAAATCACTCCATTTTGGAGATGCTTAACCTCGCACCTCCAATAACCCACAATTCTCCATTCAAATTTTTCAACTTCCTAGCTGACAGGGATGGATTTATGAAGTTAGTTAATGATGTCTAGAATCTCATGATCGAGGGTTGTAAAGCTTTTTAGCTAATGAGAAAGCCCCATATTCTTATAAACAAATTGAAGAGCTTCTATAAATCAGATCAATCCACTTACAATATCAAGATGCTATAAGCTAAAAAAGAATTTAGTTATGCACAGGAGGATTGTTATGAACATCCAGATGACACTGGTTTGCAAAACGCTAAAACTATTATATTAGGGAAGTAAATGGAAGCACTTCGAGAGTAAAATTATATTCTTATTAATCCTTCCTCAACTTAAACTCAGGAGTCTTTAATGAGGCTTTAGCAACCATTTACCATGCAGGATATTAAATCAATCCTTTTCAATCTTAACCCCGTGAAAGCACCAGGCCCTGATGGCTTTAGTGCCTTTTTTTAATAAAAAAAACTAGCACATTACAAGAAAGCTTTTGGTGGAAACAGTTATGAAGTTTTTGAATTCTGAAAATTATTAAGTGAAATCAATGATACTCACATTTGCTCGATTCCTAAACTTCCCAATGCAAGTTGTCGCAATGACTTTCGACCAATCTCCTGTTACATCACCATTTACAAGGTGATTTCAAAGCTTCTTGCAAATAGACTTAAGGAGAATCTAAACCTGTTTATTCATAAATCTTAATGAGCATTCATACCTAGCAAAATATTTTTGATAACATTCTATTGATGCAAGAATCGATAATAGATTATAGCACTGGAAGACATATCAAAGGTTGTTCTATCAAAATTGATTTCTCTAAAGCTTTTGATAGACTTCAATAGAATTTCATTAATATATGTTTAGAATGGTTCAGATTCCCCAATCATTTTATTAAATGGATATTTGCCTGTATATCAACTCCTTCATGCAGCATTCTCATCAATGGAGCCCTTACTAGGTAATTTAAAGGTTCAAATGGCATAAGACAAGGAGACCCTCTTTCTTTGTATATTTTTGTTATTACTATGGAAGTGCTGAACAAGATTATTTGCTACAATATTTATAAATGTCCTGAATTCAAGTTCCATTATAAATGCAAGGCACTATCTCTTTCTAATGTTTGTTTTGCAGATGATCTATTTCTGTTTTGCAGAGCTCAGCATAAGTCCATCTCCATATTACATCAATCCCTTTTGAGCTTTTACAGGATTTTAGGCTTAAAAGTCAATGGTTGCAAGAGTAGAATATACTTCTCCCAAGATATTACCAGTACTGAGATACTTTAGTAGATCTTTAATCTAAACATCCAGGATATGTCGTTTACTTACTTGGGGGTTCCTATTTTTGCAAAAATGTTTATCTCAGGATGGTAGAGTGCAACTCATCATCTCTGTTCTGAACAATCTCCATTCCTATTGAAGTTCTCATCTTCTACTTCCTAAACGAATAAATAAGGAGATAGAAAAATGCATAAGAAATTTCCTTTGTTCTGGAAAGGTTGACAATCCTAGAGGTTTTAAAATTAAGTGGAAGCAGCTACGTTGGAAAAAGTAGGAAGGAGGACTTGACCTTATATATATTCATACCTTCCAATCCATGCAAGTAGAAAAAAGAACTTGGAGATTATTCAATGACAAAGAATCTTTTTGGAGTAAATGGATTAATGAGTACCATCTTAGGGATACCAGCCTATGGAAAATCTTTGAAAGGAATGAATTATCATGGCCCTTTATTCAGATTCTGAGAAATAGACCCAGGGTTTATCATTTCATAAAAGTTTAGATAGGGAATGGAGAAGCAACATGGTTTTGGTTTGACAATTGGACTTCTCTAAGTCCTTTATATCTCTTCTCTCCACTCTAGAATCCTTTCTTAAGCGAGAGTTAGCAATGAAATTGTGAAGAATTCATGGCATTTTCAAGATAGGGGTGCTACTCAACTATATAATCATTTCCCCAGCTATATGCCTAACTCTTCCACTTCAGATAAACCTGTTTGGTCTTTAAGCTCGAATGGAGAGTTTTCAAACTCTTCATACATCAAAGCTCTCAAGCCCCCTAACCCTCACATTCCATGGAACAAATTTTTTTGGAAAAGGTCCTTAAAAACAAAAGCTTCTTCTACTACTTAGCTTGCTGCTAGGAGAAGATTGAAAACTAAAGATAGGATCATGGGATTTGACGACAAGATATATGAGCTATGTTGCAGTGAACTTGAAAGTATTGATCACCTTTACTGTAAGTGTGGTTTCTCATCCTCCATTTGGGCCAACATCCAACACACTCTTAACCTGTACTGTCACGAAATAAATTGGAACCAAATATTGGAATGGGCTACACACAAATTCAAATCAATAGGGAAAGACAGAGTCTGCTTAAGTCATAGTTTCAATTGTATGGTTTACACCATCTGGAGAGAAAGGAATCAAAGATTATTTAACAAGGTCAATACTGACAAGCATGTCTTAATTCATAAGTTACATTGTTGGATAAGGGAAACTTTGGCAACACATCACATTCAATATCAGTTGATCTCTTTCACTAAAAGACAAAGGAATCTCTTGACTCCAGTTTCTCCCTAGAAACTTTGTAAGAGCATTGTATTTCATTATGCTTGATCCAGCTTTGTAAAGACCTTTGATGCCTTTAATGACTTTAATGAATTCTTTTAACTTCAAAAAATAGTTAAATTAGTGTACGTGTCATTATAATTGGGCAATCTAGATTTATTAGGCGTTGATGTAATTTTAAAATAATTTTTTTTGGCATTACTTGAAAGTGTGCACTTCTTTCTTAAAAGATATAATTAACCTCTTACATTAAATTTTTGTGAGTTCATACTACTTTTGCACTTTATTTAGAATACAAAAAATCATATTAATAATATTAAGATGCAAAGTGAAACTAAAAAAATAATAGGGCTTTACTTCAAATCTTTGAAAAATATTAAGGTACAAATTGTATTTTTAACTAAATTTTAATGAAGAAATAAAAATATTATAATTATTAGTAAAATAAATTTATCTGAATTTAAATGATATCTATAGTTATATTACCCTTTATAACACTATTGAGATATATTTGCACCTAAAAACTATTAATAGTTTTAAGACAAATTCAAAGTCCTTAGCTTTTCTTTGTAATTTTCATATTTATTATGTTATCACAACATCTTTTCATAAAATAAGCAATTATAAGAATTTTTAATATCTATTAAAGTTGAAATATATGAGTGGATATTCTAAAATATATTTTATTTAAAACCTATCAAAAATTATATACTACTTTAACAAATGCATTTCTCTTATCTCACCTAAAACTAATGCTTCTTTTTCTTAATTAAAAGTGACAATAGATACACTACAATTTTAAAAGTTTATAAATATCAAAATATCCAAATTTGTAAAATTTTAATCAAATATCACCACCTTCTTCATTTTCTAAACGATTTACATCTTTCAAACATCACCTCTATTATTGTCAATTCAAGGTGAATAACTCAATTAATTTTTGTTGGTAATTGTCTTTCACAATCTTAATATTTGAAAATATTTCAAATGTTATGTTGTAATATTAAATTAGTAATATACTTTATTTAATAATTTAATTGTTGAGCTACGTGATTGTGAATTAAAAATAAGAGTTTCAAGAATATGTATCGTTTCTAATATTCATAATAAAAGAGAACTTTTAAATATAAAATAATTTTAATCAATGAAAAGGCGGATAATTTCTAATAACTTTTTGATATTCTAATTATAAAAGGAAGATATAAATAATAAGCAATGACAAAGAATTACTTTTTAATCTAATGAAGATTAAAATTTAGGATGCCAAAAGTAAAATTTCAACATTCAAACTTAATAAAAATAGAAAAAAAACATTTTTTTAAAAAAAATTGTATGTTAGATTAAGCCATGAAGGGCAATAATAATTATTACAAGCATAAACGACCCCATGAAATGAATGGGTTAACAAACCACCATGATGATATCAAAAGGATCAATCACAAGTGTACATGCTAACCATTAATCCCACGCTGACATAAGACTGGAGCTACTCTGCATTTTATCTTCAAAGGTGACAAATTGTAACTTGAGTGTTTTGATTGTTTCACTGTGTATCCTTTAACAATTGTTTTTCAATTTCCTTGAATATTCTCATGTTCCTTTCATCTCATACAACTTGTATTAGATACGACATAGCAATAAAAGGCAGCATTGCTTTATTTATCATGAATGTTTAAAGCTGAACAGTAAGCTACATTACCACTCATTTTGGTGCATCTCCTAACAAACATCTTTGAGTTATGTCCTTTCACAAAGGCTTAGTGAAATGGCATCTGAAGAATAAGTGAGTAATAATTTCTTGTTCATACTTGCATAAAACATATTTGTTTAGAATAGCTATAAATTTATTCAATCTATCAATTGTAAGTAACCTATACTTGATTGCTCTCCACCTTGTGATTGAAGCTTTAGGTATCATATACTTGCACCAAATATGTCTATGCATGCTACCATATTTTCCTACTCTTAAAACAACTTTCTACATGAAAAATTAGTGAATTTACCATTTCTAGACAAATTTCACTAATTGACATCTACTTTATCTTCCTTGAGCTCACTACTATTAATTTGATTATACAAACCAGAATCTCGAATCCTTGATAAAATTTTAGTTTTATGTGCTAGAGCATAAGCAACAGATTGATCAACCCTAATGATATTTTCAATCGAGTTGAGCTCACCAATATCCTCACAAACTCCGACAGTTAACCTTCTATCATACCAAAAGGATGTATTGATACCATTTTCCAATAATTTGATCACATATAGTTTGACTTTGGTTATGAGTTTGAAGATTGTTCTAGTTATGTTTAAGGCAGTTTTAGGTATATTGACTTCTCATAGATTTTTCCCTTTGATGCAATAAGCATTGATCCACTTGACCTATAGGGATTGCTTGTTTTCAGTAATCATCCCCAAATTTTTGGTAAGCATAATCCTTAAAGGGAGCATATCCAACTCACCATGCTTTTTCAGAGAGCATACTTATAACAATTTAATGGGATTGTAGTGTTTATATGTTTTTTTTCCAAGCCACAAAAACTTTTTAAGAATAGCATGAATTGCCTTAATAACATCCTTAGAAAAATACATATGAGCTGCCTAATATATAGTTAGTGAATTGAGTATAGAAGAGATGGGTTATGCTCTCCTAGCTAAGGACAAAGCCTTCAGACTCCAACTTGATATCCTAACCTACATTTTATCAATTAGTAATTTGTAATCCTCTTAAGTTGGCTTAGAAGCAGCAATAGGAACTCCTAGATATATAATTGGCAAGTCATGTTTATCAAAACTTGTAATTTAAAGTATCATTACTTCCTGATCCATAGCTTTGTTAGAGATGTAACAAGATCTTTTTCTAGAGTTCACTTCAAGTCTATAAATTCTAGAAAACATTTTAAAGTAGTCATCAAAGCCACCACAAATATTTTGTCTGCTCTGGATAGTAATAATAAATCATCAAGACCATATTTGTTATACTTAGCCTCTTATACTTAGAATGATATCTAAACATCTTTGTTCTCTCCACCACCCTTTGTTCTATAAAAAACCTTCATAACAAGAGAGAATAGGTAAGGAGAAGTAGGATCTCCTTTCCTTATAACTTTGCTGCTTCTAAAACTCCTTGATGGTTCCCCATTTGTAAGTACATTGAAAGATGGAGTGGTGATGCATTGAGAAATCTACTCAATAAATATTTCAGGAAAAGCCAATGCTTTCATATTGTTAATAAGAAATTTCTACTTCACATTGTCATAGGCTTTCCTTAAATCAATCTTTAAGGTGCAATTTCTATGAACTCTTATTTTGTAGTAACCTTTCATAAAATCCCACATCAAAAGAATGCTGTCACTCATTGATCTACCAGGTATATATTCCCCTTGTGTTTCATCCACATACTTGACCAAAATCCTCTTTAATCTATTAGTTATAACCTTGGAGATGATTTTATAGATGGACTTGGAACAAGCAATTGATCTATAGTCACTTAAGTGCTTCATCTTTCCTCCTTTTGAAATTAAAGTTATGAAGTTTCTTTTAATCTCCTTGAGCAATTTCTTGTGATTGAAGAATTCTAGAACAACTTCATGAACCATACTCCTAGTTAACTGCCAAGTTTTATTAAAGAACATCATATTAAGACCATCTAGACAAGGAGATTTGTGTGGATTAATTGACTTTAGCATTTCATCTAGCTCATAGGGTTTGACAGCCATCTCTGAATAGAATGGTTATAGAGGCAGAGGATGGAAACTTTGAAATTTAGTTACTAAAAACATTAACGAGGAGAGGCGGGAGAACCAAAGAGGAGTGAAAAGACCCCTTTGCCCCTGGGATCTACTCCAGTAGAGAGCACCGGTGAAAAATAGTATTACGAATGCACCAAGGAGAAGGTAGGTAGCTTATGTGCTAAAAGATGAAGAATTTAGGGAAGGTAAAGGATGAAGGGATGGGGAGATAGGCCAAGGGGAATGCACCAAGCATCAGGATGGGAATGGTAAAATCTGGAAGTAGGGAGAGGATAATGAGCTTTGGGAAGAAGGAAGAGGAAACAAAAAGGGAGGAGTAAACAAACTAAGAGTGGATAGGAAGATGAGGTTAGAGAAGAGGAACTAATGTCAAGGATACTCAGGTAAGCCATGGAGACTCACTTGAGGTGAGGAGTGGTAGAGGGAATCGTCTAGAAAAACTTTAAAAGATGCCTAAGTTTTGATAATTGGGTCATAAATCACAAAAAACAACAAAACACAATTGTAAGGGAGGTTGTAAGGCAATTTAGAAATGAAAACATTTAGAAGGAAAGAAAGTGATATTGGAGTTGAATTATATTTTTATTTATAATTATGTAAAACATTGCTTTTGGAAATGGAGAAAATCTAGTGATTGTTATTCTTCCTCTCATCCTTTGTTTTGTTCCAGCGAAAACTTAAAATCCTCTTCACTCTCATCAATCCAAGCCTCTACAGGCCACACTTTTCACTCTGATAAAAACTAGACACGAAACACACTCTGCACCACTTTATTTTTTGTTTACTCTCTCATAAGAACTTTTGAGTTAAAAATGTCCCTTTTACCTACAGTATTTACTTTTAGTGTATTTGGCACGCATCAAACTAGCCATCTACTAAAAAAGATCATCAATTTCTTAAGCACGAGGAACTAAATCTCCAAGCACATTTCTTTATAGTTTTGCTCATTTTCTCTTAATTTTTTGTTGATAAAAAAGCATTATGTTGTGATATTTAATAAGTAAGAGTATTTAAGGTAATATCAAACTCAAAATCAAATCATTTCAATTAAGACTTCAATATTCTAAACATTAATGACGATAGACTAACATTTGTTTGCTATTCTTGTGATCAAACAAAATACCAAATTATATGTTTGTTGAGACTCATTTAAAACTTTTGATTTTGACAAAAATATTTCTTAATATAAATTTGGAACAATTAAAAATTACTGAGGTCGATGTTTCTGAATATAACCCTAAAAAAATGAGTTAATTGTAAGTTACATTAAAATAGAGACTAAAAAGTTACGTTTGGTTAATTGAAAATTGTATCAAATATTTGTTGTACACAAATGGCTTAAAATTGCATCAAAGGAATACTTATATAAAATTGCATACCACTAATGGTCTTTTATAAGTTCTCAAAATTGCAATATAATTATTTTAGCTCAAGGTTCACCACAAAATTTAACCAGTCTACTGCAAAGGCAATCAGTTTTGACATGAAATAGAAATGCCAGAATTCTATTGACCTCAATTCCATGGTCACTCAGCGTTCACGAGGCCTAGATGAGGACCAAGTGGACCTTGAGCCACCACTGTAATCTCTAGGGGCTTGTCTGGGCCCAGCACTTCCCCTCTTCTCTTCACCGGACAAATTCAACTTTGCAACTTTTAATCACTTTAACCTCAAATTCTTCCAGTAAGCCAAAAGGAAAATCAAATTCATTTAAAATGTTAAAGAGAAACCAACAAGATGAGAGATGTAAGGTAGCCCTCATAGATAGGTTTAGTTTTCAGTAGTGCACAAAGTGAGCATTGAACACATATACATTAACTAATTTTGTGAGTGAAAGATCTAGTTGAACACTACCTTATTCTTTAATGTCCGAGACAATCTTCATTTCTTCTTAAGGTCACCTTTATGGCGTTGTCTGCTCTGTTCAACATCTTGCTGCATTTTTGGCAGACGCATGTTAAAAAGAGCAAAGAAAAACATTTAAAAAGAGTCTCAAGTCAACACTAACAAAACAATCACTTAGTAACTAATAACCCAAATTTTACATGTATATTACTAAACATTGCACATGTATAACAAATTGAGAAGTACCTATTGCTCACATTCATGTAGTAGTTTCTCTTCCACCAATCTTCATTAATAACCAACTTCTACTAATGGAGATTCCTCTTCTTATTTTGCCCTTTCTAGATAATCCATGGTTCTTTCCAATAATTAACTTTGAGTGTAGCAAGAAGACTACCAATACATTCATACAGAGAAGATAAAACAATAGATATATTTATCCTATTTCTACTTTCACTAACACAGTGTATAATTACATAGGTAAGTATAAGAAAATGAAACTGTTTGAAGAAGCCATACTGTAGCGTCCCACTCTTAAAGGACATCTACCGACATTCTGATGAACATCAGCATAAATACCCTACAAGGGTGGCACACTAGAGCAAACATTGTAGGCATCATGCAATATGATCAAATGGGCCATAATCATCAAATCCATATTTCCTTAAAACAAATTTCATTTATACATTGTCATAAAATTGTACACAACCATGTTTATACAAAAGGGATGTATAAAAGTAGCCGACCAAACAAAACAAGCTATCTAGACTCTCTGGGATGTCAACTGATCAACCTCTGATCCATGGTAACTAGGTAAACCCTAGTACGCAGCTCTCTCTACACTAAGTCTCTTTAGGAGTCGAGCTCCCTCAGATATTCTGATAGGTGGCTAGATCCTATGAAAGATGATTTTACATCTATGGAACAAAATGATGTCGATTCATATAGTATGAAAATGGATATAGTAAACATTGCTATAGGAGTTGTTGC
>JAOQMM010000006.1:12038947-12056563 GCA_027563515.1 Erythroxylum platyclados
GACTCGAATTTTCACATATAAAACTTATACCTCGAAAATCTTCAAGATTTCCCACACCGATGAACTTACAGTTTTTAATGATACATAACACAATGTACATATCTCTGACATTCACAAGAAAAGGATTCCAACATGTATTAAAACAGATAAGAGTCTCTCAGAGTACATACTAGTGTTGAGGCCCCTGAATCCGATGTTACATTATGTTTCTCCCTTATGAAAGAAGTAGTTGATCTTATATAATAAAGTATGGAGATACTTAAAAAAACATGTAGGCGCTTTTTAGAAAACAAATTCACTTAATTGACCCTTTATGAAAATTCAATTTGGAACATTACCTGTATGTATATGGAAATTCTAATTGTGATCATTGTAAAAGTGATCCTTTAATTTGAGATCATCAAGGTCTCTTATATAGGGATTTCTATGTTCTGATACTACTTATGACCTACTCTAGTCAAAGGTAGCTCAGTGAGTATTCATTGGATATAGCATAAACTATATGGAGGTAGTTGAGTGATCTATGTAGGATTCATGACCCTAAAGTGAATAAGGAGAATGTTCTGCTGTTCTCAATTAATATTGATTTGGGAAATCCTTGTCCAAGGTAGAATGACATCTTAAAAATAGTATTTAAATGTCATTAATTAACTCAATCACTAATGATAGAGAAATAATATTGTTGGACTCAAATAGAATAAACATTTATTCTATGTTTTATGTCTAATTGAAACATTGTCTGATGAACAGATTGAATTATCAAAACTACTCTGACATACTTAAATATTTGGGCGGTCAAGATTCATTGTTAGATGCTAATCTTGATCTATGGATATAAACTGTTTAATAGATAACTAAAGATAAATTAAAGAAGTTTAATTTATCTAATCCTAAATATGATTTAGATAATTTATATCTATTGCCAACATATTTAGGAACCAAATGGGTCACACAGAAAGAATGGGTTGAAGTTTAAGAAACTTGATGATTCAAGACGAGATATTTAATAAATAAGGATCGCTAGTACTCCTTGCCTAACCATCTTTATAACAATTATAGAATACTCTTAACATGTTTTGTAGATATCTTTAAAGGTTAGACACTTATGTTGCTATGGTGGTTGAAATGAGCCGATATCAAAAACAGTTTGAGAGAAGCGATAGGAGAAAGGATAGAGTTTTGGAATAATATATAATGATGATTCAAGATTTATTACATTTTATATGTTAATCATGTTATGGAAATCATATGAGATTGACTTCAGGAAATCATATGAAAAGGTTTCATAATTATTCCACTATGTGCATGATCAGATCTCACCTCGATTTCTAGTAGTGATATAAGAGCACTCTTATCCTTTTATCCAAATGTTGGTTATTCCAATACTTGAATAAGTTTAACTCCATATACACAAACTTCTATCATCTTCCTTAGAAACCCTAGTTCTATAAAGATGAAACCTTAGCCAAATCTTATGTCGTTGTTGCCTTTTGCTCCTTTTCTTCATGGCCAATTGTGTCACTGCCTCCTTGATGAGTTGCCTCCTTTATATTTGTAGCTATAGTTGGATACCTATCATTTTTATCAGTTTTACTTGTAGTCGTCACTGAACAGCCTCATATTTAGCTAGCCCCCATCGACTTTCAGCATTTAAATGCTGCCTCTAAACCTTCTGCAGCCTAGATTCATTGGCAATAATTGTATGTATTCTCCAAGTTGTATGCAAAGCACAATCACCAGCATCCAAAGCTCATTCAAATCTTTTTAAAAAAATCCCTATTAAGATTCAACTAACCTTTGGCCATAAATAAGAAACATAGCTATCACCGTCAGGTGGAACAGTTGAAACATGATTCAACAACTATAAAAGCACCATTATGATTCAATAGCCATAGGACCCTAGCTATTTTATATCAATTATCCAATAAAAATATTTGTTATGGGAGGGGTTTTTACGAATCTTATATTTCCAGAATTTAAGAACAAGATGCGAGGAGGATGTTAATTTTTATTACTCTTAGATTTCTAGAATTCATCAGCAAGATATAAGGAAGAGACTTTAATCTCATTATAAATTTCTTCAAAATTTATTTATAAAATCTAAAGTTTTCAATTTTGGCTTTTAGGTTTCTAAATTTATAATTTTATTACCACTTTTGCTTTGTACTTCCTGCTTTGATTGCCCACCCAAAGAATTCTTTTAAATTCTCTTCAATTATGTTAGATAGCTCCTTTACAAGGAAGAGATGAGATAAAAGAGTGTGTAATGAGTTTAGGACAACCTTGATTAGTGTTACCATCCCAACATATGCAATGTTTTATTAGTCCAATTATCCAACCTTTTCTAGATCTTTTTCTAACAGTGGTATGGACTCGCTATAGTTTAGCATCCTTATAGAGATAAGCAATCCTAGATATATGAATAAAGGTTGCTCAATTTATATTCCAGTAACGCTAGAAAGCCATCTAGCTTTTAGGTTTACACTAACTCATAGGAACACCTGACTCTTGTGTAAGTTAGTGCTCAATCCTAACATAACCTTAAATGTTTCAAAGGAAGCCATTAAGTTGTTACTAATTGGTCATTTGCCTTGAAGAAGATAAGGAGATCATTAGAAAATGCCAAGCAAAATAACTCCAACTTCTTACATTTCCTATAGTAATTGAAATTATGATCCCTAGAAATGTTATGCCTCATTAATCTTGTCAAAGCTTTCACACAAATGGTAGAAAAATAAGTTGATAATAGATTCCCCTATCAAAGTCTCTTGCCCCCTTTGAAGATTCTAGTTTGTTTACCATTCAATAGTACATTGAAGGAAGTTGTTTCAATGTAACTTCGAATCCAATTCTTGAATAGCTTTGGGAATCTAAGGGCTTCTAGAAGGTTTGAAATGAATTCCTAACTTATATAATCATATGCTTTATTGAAATCCACTTAAGTGGCATATTTTTTTAGAGGCATTTCTCCTTAAATATCCTTTAAACAACTATTGAGCAATCAAAACATTATCACATATCAATCTTCCAAGAAGGCCTCTTTTGTATCATTAATTTGGGACTTTAGCACTATCCTCAGTATAAATACCATAAGCTTATATATGAATTTATATAGGGAAATTACAAAAAAATATTGGCCTATATTCATTTAAGGAGTTTAGATTTTAGGTTTTAGAAATTAAGCAGATGTAAATGTTATTGATTTCCTTGAGAAGTTCTAATTTTTTAAAGAATTCAAGGATAACACTTATGACCATGTCCTTAACTAAGGACGAAGCCTTTTGGTATAGATAACCATTTAATCCATCTAGCCAAGGTTCCTTTTCATTTTTCATCTTAAATACTTAACTTTCTATATCCCTTATGTTAAAGGGGCTTTCTAACAACAACAATTCACCTATAGTAAACTAGTTAGAAATGAAAGATTTTAGCATTGTGTTGAGGAACTTACAAGATTGGCATTCCCTAAAGAGTTCTTGAAATAAGATTATGCTTGTTTCTTTAGTTTCTCTTATATAGTGGCCATATTATAATAAATTGCTTTTAAAGAGTAAATATAGTTGGTATTTCTTCTAGATTAGATTGCTTTAATTCTTATCTCCCTCTAAACTCCACTACACTTTTGTTTTCTATTTAATCATATTATTGTAGTTCTAGAATACCTTTGTATAGTTCCCAATAGAATCCTTCTCCTTTTTTAACTACAAGGGGTCCTTATGATGTCTACAAACTTCCTTTTATACCTTATTTACCTAGGATTTGATGTTTGTGATCTCCTTATACATATATGATTTTTTTTCATAGTTTAGCTTTTTAAGTTCCTCTATAATGATTTTTAGTTTCTTGAAACATATTTATGGTTTGTGCAATATGACTTGGTTAGAGAATCCCTTTTGCAGTGCCTCTATAGAACCCTCTTCTTTAGCTAAACAATTATTTCATTTGAATGGGAAGTTTCTCTTGCTCCTAATGAACATGTCTTGAATTACTACAAGAAAGTAATTTGAAATTGTTAGGTTTAGGAAATTTCCATAACTTTCCTTGAATATGATCAAAAACTCCTTATTAATGAGTGCTTTTTCTAGTTTATTATAGATTGGCTAGTTTGAGTTTTGCTTGTTACTCTACAAGTAAAAGTATATATAATACTTAAGGATTGTGAGTCCCAACTTTTCCATACATTATTTACAATCCTTTGCAATGTTCCTTAAGCACAAATTACCCTAAGCGTCAAAACTGAAGAGAATGTAGTTGAACTCCCCCATAATAAGCCATAGGTCCTTTATCAAAGTTTGTAAGCTAACCCAATTATGCAACAATAATTTCCTTTAAAATGCAAGATTTAAGCCATATATAAATGAGTTAGTTAGCTACTAGCTCCATATCCACCTTAATACTCCTATTCTCATACCTAATCTTAATTATTCCATAATGATGGCAATCGTGGTTAGACAAAAATCACCATTGTTTCCCAAAACCTTTCAACTTTAGAAGGTTTTCTTGCTTTATTTTCTAATTTTAAAATGTCAAGCTGGTTTTGTATTTAGGATGAAGTCCCTATAGGATTGTAATTTTATAGGGAAATTGATGTCCCTTATATTCCATGCAAATATGGACATTATTAATAAAGTGAATAAATATTGAACACTAATTCATTGATTTTGATCTAAGTCATAGGTCAAAGTTATTAGTAGAGTAGCCATTTGAAACTATAGCCTAATTGAGTAACTAAAGATATCCATGAATAAGTGTTCACCGTAACTTCAAAAATTTGGGATGAAATTTCAAATAAGCTCATTATGCTTCGTCAAAAGTTCAAGAATTTTTTCATTAGTTTTTTTTAATTTGGCATGTAAATATTTACTAGTTTATATCATTTACTCATTTTTTATGTTCATTTTATATATAAGGTACTATTGTTTAACTTGATTTAAAATTTGAAATACTTTTAGGTCAGGGTGAAAATAAATTACAAGATAGTATAAGTGATGTGAACTCTATGGATGAAACCTTGAAAACTAACAAACTTGATTTGTAATCATTCCTAAGGAACCTAAACTAAATATGAAGATAGATCCTTGACCCAAAGATTATAAGGAATCACAACCAAGCTATAAAACAAGTTTTTCATGCAATTATGATAACTAGAACCAAGATTATAAGAAGAATTAAAGACCATATGAAAATGACTTAATAAGTTCAAAACATTTTATTGAAGAGCCAAAGAGAAAACTCTCGTTATTGTATTAATGATCTAAGATTTCTCCAATTGAAAAGAAGCATACCTTAAATACTAAAACATGAAACTATGGTTTCAATACACTTAAAATAAAAATTGGGGTTTTGCTTAAAAATTCTCTAGGTTATGGGCAATAGGCCAAATGGTATTTATTATGAATATTTTAAATCTATTGGCATAAGATGTGCCTATGTTTAAGATTATGGATCTTATTGTATTTTTGAAAAGTTGTAAAATGTCTAGGGCATGCCTATGGCTGGAGACTGCAGATCATCTAATGAACTTACAAATTAAGACACTATTTAGGCCACGCCTATGGCTAGAAACTATGGATGCTATAATAACTTTACAAATTAAAACATAGTATATGCCACACTCATGCTAAAAACTATCTCACCACTAAGTTGTCTAAATAATTACATGAATTTGTAGAAGGTCATGTTCATATCTAAGTCTTCTCCAACCTTAACTTGAATCAAGCTAACCACTACTTGTCATTCACCTAGACCAAAAAAAGGTTTAAAAAAAACATTAAAGTAGTACTTACATTATAATCACTTAGAAGATCTAATTTATAAGCATTATCACTGATCATGTTCGTTCCTAATGGAACCAAACTAGAGGGGTGAATTGGGTGTTAGTGATTTGATGAAAAAATTTTGTAGCTTAATAAAGACCCACAATTGATTTCAATTTTTTTGAAATTTAAAGAAATTCATTAAAAGCTTAATAATGGGTGTCAAATAGGAAAATATACAAGGACAAGGATAATGTACAAAATAGAATCTTTAGGCACTTACTAAATTATAAACAATATAAGAAATAATTAAGAATCATTACAACATAGACTCTTTAGGAACTTACTACATTATAAACAATATAAGAAATAATGAAGAATCATTCCAAACTCCATTTCTTCTCATTGAATCACTCATTCCTTCAAATTTATGAGCCAGTAAGATTTCTCTATTCTAACAACAAACTTTGTAGGCTAGTACATATATTTCAGTTTTGTAGTTCTTAAATAGCCTATTATTCCTTTCTCTCTAGATGGAATAAAATGAGCAAGTTAAGCAAATACTAAGACTTAGCTGGTCTCCACTCATTCTTCTGTAAAGCTTGTCTGCGTAATTGAGAATATGTTGCCATTTTAGATATGGATAGTATATATCCATCATATGTTGCATCTTAGCCCATACCATTTTAGTGTAGTCACATGGGAAAAATAGATGGTTAATAGTTTCAGGCCTAAGATTACATAGCAAAAAAATCTGATCATTCGAACCAATCAACCTATCTTTGGTTTTTAATATGTTCCTTGCTACTAGTTAAGTAATAAATAAGGATTTAGGCATTAAAGCACACTTCCAAACTATGTTTAGTCATTGAATTCTAGGTTGTTGGGGCTTAATAGCTTTAAGAACAAAATGATTAGTGAATTCTCTACCTCATTTAGGTAACCAATGACTTCTATCACATCTTGTAGGATTGGGGGAGTAATTAGGAAGATAAAATTGAATTCTATCACTATCTTTGAAGCTAATGGACCAAGTATCTTGTTAAATAACTTCCATAACCCAAGCTTGAATAGGAATTATGGCTATTAGAGGTGATAAATCCTCCCTAAGAATGAGAGGGCTTTGCTTTAACCAGTTATCCAACCAAAACTAATAGGTATGTCCATTTCAAGTATGTTTTTTTATTAGAGGATATACTAACTGCCTATTTTTCACAATTGAATGAAGTACTTGGAGTGCTCTTTCTTCTCTTCAATCCTCCAAAAACTAAAGTTCTTAAGATAGTATTTATTAGTCTATTTAGACAAGAGGACCTCCTTATTAATAAACAAACCTCCATATTCTTTTTTTTTTTGGAAAATAAATGAATAATTTGATTACTATAACAAAAAGCTATTACAATATTACAAAATTACAAAGATTACCTAGTTTCAGCTAATTAGGAGTACCTCCATATTCTTTTTGCAACTAGAATTGATTGACTTATCTAAATGGAAATTAACCCCAATCCACCTTCCTATTTTCTCCAGCAAAGCTACTCCCACTTGATGCCCCAATCCACCTTCCTGTTTTCTCCAGCAAAGCTACTCCCACTTGATGTTTATACCTTTAAAGTTATCAGCACTTCCTATCTCTAGAAAGCTTTTGATACATTTTTCTAGCTCTTTTTTATCTTATTAGGAAGAAAAAGATGGGAGCTCCAGTAATTGTGTAGGCTCCTCAATATAAAAGAAATAAGTTGGAGCCTCCCTGTATAAGACAAAGACTTGTTTTTCCAAGCATTAATTTTTTTTATAGGTTTCCAAAAGAAGGAGATAACCCTGATATCTTAGCTTCTTAGAGGAAATGGGAACTCCAAGATATTTAAAAGGTAGGAAGTGAGCATTTAAACTAGTTATCAACCTTAACTTAGTAGAGGACTTCACGTAAGAAAAGAAGTATTGATTGACATTCAGGCCTGAAATCCTGCAGAACTTTTCAATAGATTTATGCAATATGGATATAGAATTTGGATCAGCAATATATAACATGATAAAGTAATCTGCA
Organism: Erythroxylum platyclados; assembly: GCA_027563515.1. Taxonomy (NCBI): domain Eukaryota; kingdom Viridiplantae; phylum Streptophyta; class Magnoliopsida; order Malpighiales; family Erythroxylaceae; genus Erythroxylum; species Erythroxylum platyclados. The sequence continues at coordinate 12,046,751 of JAOQMM010000006.1, forward strand.
AAGCTTAAGTGAGTGAGCTTTAAAACCTTGCATTTTTTATGAAACTTAAAATTGAGGTTTCTTATAGTGTTCTTTATAATAAGCCTAGTAAGGATTTCCAAAGAAATAGCAAAAAGGTATGGGGAAAGAGGATTTCCTTGCCTTATCTCATTAGTTCCCTTAAATTGATTACATGTATTGCCATTTATAAGAATGATAAAAAAAAAGTAGTTAAAATACAAGAGTTCATCCAAGAGATAAATCAACAAGGAAATCCAAACCATTCAAGGCAACAAAGGATAAATTTCAAGTTGATTGTATTAAATGCTTTTAAAAAGTCCACTTTGATTACAAAACTCTTGATAGATCTATTAGTATCATAATCTCTCAATAGCTCTTGGATTAATAAGATATTGTCAAAGATAGATCTACCTACGATGAAGCAAATTAAAAACTTCAAAAATGCCATTCAGTCTTCATGCAAACAACTTGGAAAGAGCTTTATAAATTGTGTTGCAACAAGAAATTAGGAAAGAATCCTTCAGATTATTTTCATTGGAGAGTTTAGGTACTAGATAGATAAGTGTGGAGTTGAGCTCATTCAACATTTTTCTAGAAGAAAAGAACTCTTAAAGGACCTAAACCAAAAGATCTCCAGTATTATCCCAAGTAGCTTGAAAGAATAAGGCATTGAATCCATCTGGACTAGGAGCTTTTTTTCAGATTTAAACTAGACAATCTATGCTTAATTTGCATGTAACTAGTAGATTCTTAATTTCCTCCATCAGGTCCCTATTAAGAGAGTTTGAAGGGCCCATCAATTCTACCAAATCATGGAGACTAAGTAGGCATAAATAACTAAAGCCAAGGATTTTCTCATAATAGTCAGTCACCATTCCTTCTGTTGAAATTCTATCTATAACCAGCTAGTTATCTTCATCTAATAAACAATGAACCTTATTATAATTTCATCTAGCAAGTATTGAATTGTGAAAGAAGTTGGTATTGGAATCCCCTTCTTTTAGTCAGTTTAATATGACTTTTTATAATAGAAGGGAATTATGATCTTGAAGAGCCCAATTATACACCTCTAAAGCCCTAAGTTCCTTTTGATTCAGTTCCAAGTCATTAAGATCCTAAAAATAGAGCTCCTATATTTCTTTTAGCTTTTTCTTAACAACTAGCAGACTTTAAGTAGAAAGGGGGACCACTATCTTTAAGAAAAGTCCTCAGCTTAACCTTTAAAAGTTTGGGTTTCCTCATAAGCTAATAAGACTTACATCCTAGAAACAAGACATCCCAAAACTCTTTTACTATATCCAAGAACCCCTCCTCGTGAATTAGAAAAATGAATAATTTGAAGGGAGCATTGATAGAGACTTGAGCTAAGGGATCTATAACCTCCATGTAAGAGTGATTAGAACACAATAAGCGTCCAAAATGGGAAAAAAAAATTAGGACATAATCATATCCATGCCTTATTAATCATAACTCTATCAAGCTTTCTCCTATTGAAGCACCTGCATAGTTGTTTGTTACTCCAGGTAAAGTGATAACCCACATATTTTAAGTCAAACACTTCCAACATGCCTAAAGTGACCTCCAACTCTTTACCTAAATTTATGAAATTTAACCCTATCGCCTTGAGCTTCAGAGGAATGAAGTGCATAATTAAAATCACCAACAACAATCTAAGGGCTATCTCTTAAAGATTGAATGGCAGTAAGATCTTCATATAGTTTGGCTCTTTGCAAAGCACAAATGATAGATAATTCAAAGGAGACTAAGGAATCCACCCTATTACACACCAAATGAATAAATTGGTCAAAGCTATTTCTAGTTATAACCTGAACCTTGTCCTTATTGTAAGTATAGAAAATGTTTCCATTATAATGATTTTTATGATTGGATCCTAAGATCTAGTTAGATCCCAAAAACTTCATAGAATCCTGAAACTTATGAGCTTTGATTATGGTCTAAAGCAATCCTAGAATAAATGCTTCATTTCCAAAAAAGGATTGTAGCTTGTCTTTTATGGGGTTTATTCATACCTCTAATGTTCTGAAAGATTATAAACAAAGGAAAGAGATTTAGAGGTATTTCCAAACCCTTTTGAGGCTTTTTCTTCTTTCTGCTAGATTTTCTGCTAGAGGTTGGAGAGGACTTCTGTAATGGGTCCACCATTTGATTATGCCTTGGCATTTCTAGTATTTTATCATCTATATCAAGAGCCTTATCATCAAAATCTATATCCTTGTTCTTGTTTCCATTCCCCCTTTCAGCCTCAGCATATAGTTGCTCATAGGGTCATGCTTATAGCTTCTCCGTTGCCTTTGTTGGTTCTTTAAATTTATCAGTAACTATCCATGATTCCTTTAGGGTATCCTTCTACTGATTAACAAGTTCATCATCTCTTTCATCTTTTGATTCACCAATACCCATTACTTTATAGTAGTCCCCTATCTACTTACCAATTTCTTTCCATACCTTCCTACTAAATTGAGGCTTCCAATTATATGATAGTTTAATCTCAGCTCTGAAAAACTCTCTCACCTCATTAAGCCTCATTATTGGTAGTGCCTCAAGAAGTTTCTCTTTAATCTTAACTTCCATAAAAATTCTAGCAAAACATATTCTCTCAATTTTAGTTGTTGGAGAATGCTAGAGGCTTTCTTACTGAGCTAGAAAGAAAGATCAAACCATACAATGTCCAATATTTCAATGCAATATTGTGAAAATTAATCCATATGAGAATTCTAGTTCTTTTGTCACTCTGTTCTTGGTAATCATTTTAGCACAAACATTGACTGACCTTTAATGTTCCATAGGCCAGTTTCCATAATTGAACTTAGATTATTCTCATCTCTAAATTTGAAAAGGAAGGAATCCTTTTTAGTCAATAGAAATTCTCTAACCCCTTGTTTCCTCATCTATTTTGTGCCCAGACCTAAACCTAAGGAAAGGAAGGCCTCTTATTCAGGAAGGAACCTATCAAAGTACTAAACCAAACTTGAGCTCCTGTCTGCAATAGCTCTAAAGGCAGGGAAACTATCCCAGAGCTAAATGAAATGGTTTAGGCTTCTATGAGGGAGTTTTTTCTGCCACCACACTCCTCCAAGATTTTCTTCTCTCCTTTTGTGAGATGATTGAAGTGTTACTTCTCTTAGAGGGACCCTTTCCAGTTTTCATAAACTCACGAACTTCCTTCAACTTGTTGTACCTCTAAAATTGGACAAAGGTTATCCTCCAGTGCATCCCTTCATTAGACTTACTCAAAGAGGTAACCTATTGGTAAGTCACCACTAAGTAGTTATAAAAGGAAGGTTACTCTTTAAAGAGCTGGAAAGTTACTGTTCACAAAGAAATAGAGGGAAGATCAAAGGCATTAAAAGGCCTAACCCTAAATCAAATTTTAGAATCTTATTGATTTCAAATTTAATGATTAAATTCAATAAAATTTAATTAAACTCAATTAATTAACCAAGAATAAAGAAAAAGAGTACAGGGAAGAGAAGTTGCAAACCAATTTTATAGTGATTCAATAAATAAACTTGTCTACATCCACTCTGAAATCTATTTTAGGTTGCCACTAATTTTTTCTGTTCAACTAGGTGAAGAGGAACCTTCTTATAATAATGTTTTTTTAACAAAGAGGAACCCTTGTAAAATTTTCTTTAAAAGCTTAATACAAACATTAATACTTCTTGGAGCACCCAATTATAAGAAAATTAACCCTAATTGATGTTTATAACTTAAATAAACCAGTCTTTGTCACTTTAACAATTAAGGGCCTTATAAATATGCTATTTTAATCCTCAAATGTTATAAAGATGTAAAAAATGAAATTTTCAAGTATTAATACCTATGCTAGGTCCAAAAATGTTGTTAAACACAAAAATTTGCCATTGTACTAGTTAGTACCAATGAAATTATCGATCAATCTACTTTATTGGTCAAACAATATAATGTATTACTCTATCAATATATTGATCAATGTTTCATACACTCTCATGATACATAAATTTTCAAAACTCGTGTTACATTAGTTAACCAAATGTGGATATTGGTCAACCATATGTAAACATTAATAACCGATGATTGATATTTAAAAGTATTTTAAAAATCAAAAGGGTTTTGTTTGAAGTCAAAACCTTAATTCTTCTAGATAAAATTAGATGAAGTTCCCTCAAAATATTAAAATAACTAAGTATGAGATAAAAAAAATATAATAAGTAGATTTGTAGAATTTTTGTGCCTTGATCTTCCTTGATCTTGATCTTCTTCTTAATTTGAATGCATTTGGTTTCAATAAATTGTTTCTTGACTTCATTTTATATTGCTTTCTTCTAAGAAAGCAAAGAATAAATCATTATCAATAACTATGTTTTTTATAATCAAAACGTGGATTCTAACCTCTTTTAGTTCAACAGTATCCCTCATTTTAATGATGATAAAACATGTTATGATATTAGGAATACAATAATGAAATTAGTCTTCTAAGCTTTATTTAAATTCCTATTAATTCATGCATCATAAAAAGATCTCAAAGGTTAAAATATAAAACAATGTTCATTCACATATAAGTATTGTGAAACAAATAAGAACACAAAGTTAGTGCAATGAAATTGATCATTAATAATATGTACAATGTCAATGTATGTCCAAAATCAATAAGAATATAACAAATACCAACTCACACTGAATACAATAACCACTCCCTATAAACACATCCAATATCACTAAGACTCTCTTTTGCCCTTTTTGAAAGCCCTAAAAGGGAAATCATCTAGTCGAGGGAGGAAGCTAGGAATTAATGTGAATAGGTTTGTGATGCTATTCTTAATGGGCAATAAGTCCTCTATATGATCTAGAATGGACTGAACTTCACCTTTAATTAATATGACCTGAGCCTCAAGAACATCAAAGAAAGAGTCCTGAGTACAATCATAACATGATCTAAAGTAAAAGGCTTATCATTTTCATGTAAGCCAATAATGTGACTTAGAAGAGGTTTATGGTAGTGATGCCATATAAAGGATCTAGTAATGTTTCCACAAACTAATGGTAAATCATGTAAACAAAAGTAGTAGAATAAAAGAGAAAGTCAAAATCAACCTCATCTTCAATAGATGGAATATTAGAGTGCTAAAAGATGAGGTTGAGGATAAGGGTATAGGGGATATGTTAATTATTTCACTCGATACTATTGAAGTTGAAATAAAGTGACTAAGATTAAAATTCTCACCAATCATGAGTGTTGAAAGAAACCAACGATCATCATGAGAAAAAAATGAAGTGTCAACTAGAGGAGACAAAGTTGTATAAGATGAAAAGATGGTTAAAAGCAATTAGGTGCTAAAACTAGGGTTGATCAAATGGAATTGGGTGTTAAACAACCTTGGTTCAACATTTAACTCCACTAAGAAAGCATTATTTTGAATAATTAACAAAAAAAATAAAGAATTGCAATTTTCCAAATTTTGAATTCCTAACACATTCAATTTTGCACTTTAATTCAATATGAATGTAATCTCATGAAATTTAATGCATAAAATGTTTAAAAGCATATAAATAAAGAAAATTAATTAGTAATTGAAAAAAATCATGAAAATTTGAAAAAAAATCTAAATTAGAGGATATTAGTTTTACTTAAAATTAAAATAAGTGAATCAAAATTTGTTGTTAATGGAATTTGGTCTTGATGGTTTAGAAAGTCACTTGAGCCAAATGTGTTGCTTGAAACTTACTGAGGATAGGAGGCACTTTAAGAGACAAGAAAGATGATAGCTAAAACAAGCTTTAAGAAACCTACTAATTTATAATTATATACTAGAGAGTTTATTCATTATGAAAGATAAGGTAGGTCGAAATTAAGCGAATGAAGTGCAATGGTGAAAGATGAAATGATGGTAGGAGAAAAAGGAGAGGGGTAAAAAATAAGGTTTACAACCTGACTATATTGGTCGACCAATGTAATATGTTGGTCAACTAGTATAATCGACAAGCGAATAACAATCTATCCATACAAAATCTACTTTGAGAAAGGCTATATTGGTCAGCCAATCAATGAAATTAGTTGACCATGTGATGTAATGCTTGACCATGACATTTTTCAATTTTCTTAAAAATTAACTGTACACTTTGACCTAACAAAAATTAGAACACTAACACATATTAATTCATGAGAATTTGAATTGAAATCAAATATAAGCATTAAAAGAGAATTTAATCAAATATAATTTCCATTAATCATGCCTAATTCTTTCCTAATTGTGTAAAATCTATCCTCAGTCAAAGGTTTAGTGAAAATATTGGAAAATTGATGCATTATATCAACAATTTCTATGTGTTGGTTATAGAATATAGAATATGGTTTTTCACGATGAAAATAGCACTAGTGTTATCACACCTAATTAGTATCTTTTTAGTGTCCGTGACATGTATCTAAGTTGGTTAAAACAAGGGGAAAGAAATACAAAGTTTTTTTATAGCCTTATTATGGCAAGAAAAAATTACAATAGAATATTCTCTCTTATTGGGTAAGATGGTGAGTAGTCTCCAAGCAAAAGAACCTCAAAGAGGATAAATACAGTTTTTTTTGGAAAAATTTAAGTACCACTACCAAAAAAAAAAACTCCACATCTCAAAGACTCAATTCATTCATTAGTAATAAGTCCAATCAAGAGGATATAGATCTCCTTAACATGCCTTTTAATGCTCAAGAAGTTGAAAGAGTTTTGTTTAAGTAAGGAGCTTTCAAAACCTTTATACCTGATGACCTTAATGGTCACTTTTATTAAAAGCTTGGCCATTTATTAAAGAGACAATTATTGAAGCAATATTGGAATTTTTAAGAAAGAGAAAATCTTAAAGGAAATCAACAAAACTTTTATCTACCTAATTTCTAAATGTGCTAACCCTAAAAGACTTAGAGACTACAGACCTATTACATGTTGTAACATCTTGCATAAGTTTATATATAAGCTTTTGGCTAATAAGTTAAGAAAATTGTTGAGATCCATGATTAGTGACACCCAAAGAGCTTTCTTAGAGGGGAAATAAATAGAGAAAATGTATGGCTTGTTTAAGAATTGTTTAAATGGTACACATTAAAAAGGGCTCTAAAAATTTATCTTGAAGGTGAACTTTCACAAAGCCTATGAAAATATAAGTTAGGAATTAATTATCCAACTAATTGAGGTGTTTTGATTTCCTAAAAGATGAAAAAAATTGATTGACGTTGTGTATTGCCACCACCTATTTTAGTGTTTTGATTAATAAGTAGGACACAAACTTGTTTAAAGGAGGTAAAGGTCTAAGGAAAGGGGACCCAATATCCCTTTATATCTTTATCTTATGTATGGAAGATTTGAATAGGCTAATCAGTCATAATTTACCTAATGATTCAGGCTTTAAGTATATTATAGGTTTAAAAAGCTTGGTTGGTTCATCTTGGAATTTGCAGATGATTTTCTTCTATCCTTCAAGGGTAATGAGATATCAATGAGTGTCCTAAATAAGTCTATACTTTCCTTTAGAGATTTTTCAGGCTAGAACATCAATTATGGCAGAAACCATATGGTGATATCAAAATATGCTTCTCAATTGGTAGATATACTTTAGGCTATAATTAGATTAAAAGTTAAAACCCCATTACTTTTAACTATATTGGTGTGCCTCTCTCAACTAGGAGGCTACAATTCAGGGAATGCATTCCACTCGTTGAGAAGATCTAATACATATTAGGGAGTTAGTGTAATAAAGACTTGAATCAAGTAGCAAGATTGTTATTAATAAAGTCAGTCCTTAATTCCATGTATCTATTGGGCATCTAATTTCTATTTTGCCAAAGGGTTAATAAAGATATCAGAAAAACTAATGAGAAAATTCTTATGGAGTGGTATAGGAAACATAAGACGAATGGCCAAGATGAAGCAGATTGAAGTTTGTAAGCTAAAGGATGAAAAGGTTTTAGGGATCACACCTATCAACTTAAATAATAAGGCCTTAATGGGGAAAAATTATGGAGAATCAAGGAGAACAAGGACTCACTTTGGGTGAAGTGGATTGACACCTATTTTTTAGAAGATCTTTTAGATCCTAATTTTTTAGGGTAAACTTATAGGTAATTTCAAGTGTTAAATAGAAAATGAGGATAAAACTTCTCTTTTCTTTGATAATTGGAGTAAGATTAGCCATATTCATGATTTATTTTTATCTCAGATTACGAGCAGTATGTTTCCTATAAAAGCACATTTTAAAGTTTAGGTTGATGGAAACTGGTGGGGTAATATATCGAGAGTTTATGCACATCATACCTAATTACAACACCAACCTCAATTGAAAAGAAAAATATACATGTCTAATAACTCCTCGTGGTCTTGTCATGAATAAATCTTGTAAAAAGTCCTAAAAATACAAGAGACGTCAAAAAGTGTTATAAGGTAGTGTGGAACTCAAACCTCACTCCTAGAGCATCATTTAACCTATGGTTACTTATGAAGAAAAAGGTACCTACATTGGATACACTGAGTTTCCTTAATACAAATGGTATATGCTACCTATGCAAATATGCTTAAAAAGCCTCCTCCCACCTATTTTCTAAGTGTAACTTCTCAGTAGCAATCTAGAACTTTATCCAAAATATGTGTCAAATTAACAAAACTATTACGACCTTTGATGTTTTCATAAAATGGCTTATAGAATAGAATATGCTCTAAGGAAGATTAAATAGTGTGCCTTATATGTTAATTTATGCCTTTGCAGCCAATCGGTTAGTTGCAAGTTTATGTATGACATTATTATTTTAATTAATAAAGGCATTCTTTATCTTTATGTATTTTGCTAATTACATTTGATGATTTAATACTAAAGATAAAATCCATGGAATACCTACTATGCAATTGAAATTATGATGATATCATAATTCTAACATTCAACTTGCATTTATGTATTATGTATTATTCCTAAATTGTTACTATTTGTAGTTTCTTGAAGACGTGATATTGATCAATTGGAGAAACTAGTACACATTATATTTCTTTCTTATAAAGAAAGTAATTGACCTCATAAATTAGAGTATGAAGATGCTTAAATAAAAGTGTGAGGGATTATTAGAGAACAAGTTCATTAAACTGACTTGATTATGGGGATCTCAAATGGAACATTACTTATATGTCTACGGATTTCCTCATTAAGATGGTTGTATAATTGATCCTTAGACTTGAAATTACCAAGGTATCTTATGCAAGAATTACTATATTTTGATGCTACTTATGACCTATCTTATTTAATGTAAGTCAGTCAGTATTGCTTGGATATTGTATGAACCATATTGAAAAAGTTGAGTAAGTCAATAAAGGATTTGTCACTTTAAAGAAACTAGAGAGAATGTTCTACTATTCTTGATTGTTAGTGATTTAATGAATTTTTTGACCCGACTGAATTGACATTTAAAAAAGTGTTTTCAAATATCAATTATAAATCAATTACTAATTAATAAGAATGAAAATGATTGGATTTAAAAAGCATAGACACTATATCCGTATTATATTTCCAATTGGAACATTGGATAAAGAAAGGATTAAATTATACATCATAACCATGCATAAATAGGTTGATTCGAACCACTTTGATATTCCTAATATTTGGGTGGTCATGATAATTACTAAACATAAGATATTTAATTTTATTGAAATTAAATTAAATTAAATTAGAATTTGAATATAATTATAATTAGAATATTTAATTCTTATAAAATAAAACCCTAATGTTTTTTTCTATTTATAGCAGATATCATAAGGGAGCTAACACTCCTACTTATTCCTCTCAAAA
>JAOQMM010000006.1:12061816-12075774 GCA_027563515.1 Erythroxylum platyclados
AATGGATTATAGCCAAATTCACTAACACTAAAGCCAAAAGGAACATAACATTGATTACAGTCAACGTTTTCATAATCTATTTTTGCAGAGCATAAAAGCAAAATATAACCAATGATTCATCTAGAACATTGTTATCCTCAATTCATGCAATCATTTGGAATAAAGCAGACATATATTACAAAGCCTATTCAAAGTTTGATATGGTTTATTTCAAGAAAATATGGAATATTTATATCCATCACTAGGTGGCTTTATTAAAATTTTAAATCAAAATACAATATTCTAGTGAAGAAAGACAAACCATGTTTAATAATATTATTCCACATAATTATAGAAGTTTTAAAACAAAGAAAAAAAGGTCCATCAAACATAAGTAGAAAGGAAAGGAAATGAATCATTAGTTATAATATATTTTGCAATTATAGATAGGAAGAAAATAAAACTATACATACAATATTCTTGTTATTTAAGGTATGCGTTCTAAAGCTTCGTATAAGATGACGAAATAGTTTTTACAAGTTTTTATTTCTAAATACAAGATGTTAGTATAGCTATTAATCTATTAATGAAAAATGTGAGAATTAAACAAACTGTTAATCTCTTATTTCTATCCACCTTGTTGCAAGCATTCTTTATTAAAATAAAACAATCCCTCTGAACATCCATAGAAAGCAAAGAGGTAGAGGTGCCATTAGTTGATAAGACAACTATCAAATACATAGTATAATAGAACAACATAAACTTCATGAAGGGAGTAATAAGCAGTAAAACTCAAATTAAAGAACCATAAAAAAACAACATGAACATCACAAACTTATTTTTCTAAGCACCCTATAATTGAGAAATTCCATATAAGGAATCTAACCTTTTAGCATTTATATGCTTTAATAGCTAGTTGGCATCAATGGAGATAGGCATTTCTCCAAGTATGCAAATAGAGATAATTGCATGAATAACCACTTCCAGAAAAAAGATATAAGGACCACTTCAGAACCTATAGGTAAAAAACACAAGCCATATCATATACAATGTATAAAAAACACAAACTACACAGAATCACATCCACAAAAAAGTAATGGGAAGTTACTATGATGTATTGTCATCCTCATGTTCCTTAGAAAATCAATAGTGATTGGTGTGTGAGAGTGCAATTTATAGGAGACAAAAAAGTGGTTAGTCAACCTGCTGCAAAGAGAAAGCAGTGAGAAAATGAGATTAAGGATTAAGGATTTAAACAAACCCCTATTTCATATTTTATTACTTTTTAATCATCCTAATTAGGAAAAATAATAAATAACAATGTACTAAAAAGATATTTTAATATCATAATTAACTTCAATATGGATTAATACAAATAAACGTAAATCAATTTTTAAAATTTTTAGATATTAGGTCCTACTTTGTCATGTGGTAGTGAGGCCCACTATCTAATTATAAAAATATTAAATAGTAAAGTCTTCCAGACGAGTGACTTTGAAGGATGCAAACTAAAGAGTGTACGTTTAACATCATGCAGAGAGATCAACATTTCTTTTGTATCTTGTTCAATGTTAAAGTAAACTAACCGTAAGGCATTTGTAGTAGGCAAGGCAGTGTCTACATTTCCCATAAGATTCTGAAAATAATTTTTAGTTGTCTGTATGAGGCTTTCCAATTCAACCTGTTCACATCTGTTGTTTTCTAGTAGCTTAGAAATTTTATTCGTGTTCCTGCCAACTAATAGGGAAGAGTGAAAGAACTTTGTATTGGAATCGCCTCGTTCATCCAATGTAGTCTTCCTTTCTGCTTCAAAACATATTTCCTTCATCTAATGCAGTCTTGCTTTCTACTTCAAAACAGATTTTTGAAAGTTAAGAGCAGATTGGTATTCATGGAGGCAATGTAGCTCTGTCTATTTTATTGGAGGATCAAACGAATGGTCATAGCTAGATTTCTGTGCAAAAATGAGCTTCTCTTTGAGGGATTGAAGATTGAAATTTCGCCCTCTCAAAAATCATTTAATAGATGCCTTCACTAATTTGAGATTGTGCATAAATTGAAATAATTTAGAGCCATCCACTTCAATAACCTCTATAGTTGTAACAGCATGAAAAAGCTTAAGGGAGTTCCGATTGTCGGACCATCAATTAATCTCTGTATTAGCATAGAAGAGTGATCAGAAATCAAGGGTTCTCCAAAGTGAACAAATGATTTTGGGAATTGCTGTAGCTGTAGCGAGTTCACAAGAGTGCGATCAAGTTTTTTCTGAATAGGCATGCTACCCTGCTAATTTTTGGACCATGTTAGAAGTCTTCCAGTGGAGTTAAGGTCTAATAGATCCATATTTAACAAGAAGTTCAATAATTCATTAGTTAAGCCAAAGTGAAAGTTTCTACCCCCTTTAATTTTAGAAGATTACAGTGAATAGTTGAAGTCCATAACTACTATCCATAGCTTGTTAATATGAGATTTTGTATTTTGAAGGCTCCACCACAATTTTTCACATTAAAATCTAAAGTTGGAAGTATAAACTAGATACACTTCAAAAAGAATGATTGAGTTTTTGAGCTTACATTGTAGAAGTAATCATTGATCTGATTCAGCCAGCATTTGTACTTCAAGCTAATTCGTATTATAAAGGCAGATGATTCTTCCATTAAAGTGTGAGCAATGATTAGAATATAGCTCCTAATTAACCCCCAAAAAATGAGATCCAAGAATTGAGCAAGGATCCTTTATTTTAGTTTCAATAAGACCTACTAGTGCAGGTCTCATATCCTTTACAATCTCTTTTATTGCAATTTTTTTAGGTTCATTTAGCCCTCTAATGTTCCAAACTAGAAGAGACATAGGAGAGGGAATCCCCTTTTGATATCTGTATGCCTTTTTTACGAAATGATCACCTTCTTGATTTGCTGGTTTGAAATTTAAATTCTTCCACTTCAAAGTTAGAAGGTAACAAATCAGTAATAGCATGATTGACTCCTAGTGATTCCAGCATTACTTCCTCATTTCCCTCCACCGATCTATTATTAAAGGAATCTTCAGGTGGCTGACTACCAATGCTTATGTATTTTGAAAAATTTACAGGTTGACTACCTTCATTTAGATTTTGAACTGGTACCACAGAGCAAGTTGAAGTTGTAGTAACTAACTCAACATTATCTCTATTCAACTGGTCAAACATTTATGTTGATATCACATTAGAGGGAGGTGTTGGATTATCAGAATCCTTAGCATGAACCAATGCATCTACACAAGAGTTAATTGGAGTAGGAGCAAAATTATTTGAAACATCCTCTCGAAGGTCATCATGCCATCTAGTTTTAAACTTCTTCCCAATAGGCACCCAATTTTTGGTCAAATTTTTTGGTTTCCATGGACATGTGAGTTGAACTTCAACTAGTTCCAACTCTACATTGTTGACAAGTCGCATAACAAATAAGGTGTCTAGTAAAGGTACATCTTTTTGTATTTTGATATTGATTTTAACGTAACAAATTCGTTGCATCGTAGTTGTCTAAGAGTCTATGGAAATCAGTTTCCCCAAAGAACTTGCTAAAAAACTTAACCCTTCAATTGTCCAAAACTCCATTGGGAGATTGTGAAAATTCACCCACATTGGAAATGTATCAATTCTACCACAATCTAGCTCCATTCCAAGCTTCCATTGTTGGATGAATAATGGTTGGTCAGCTATATGCTAGGGCCCCTGCTCGATTATTTCAGTTAAATTTTTATCATTCCGAAACTTAAATAAGATAGATCCATGCTTCTGAAGCATTACCTTTTCCACGCTTTCTTTTCCCATCTAGCCTTAGCCCAAGCAAGCACAATGAGGAAAGCTGGTCTTTTAGACCAGACCAAGCCAACAAGTGCAGTCTACTAAGCTTTAGCACTAGCTTGGAGAAGCTCAATCGGAGGACATATAACTCCATCTTTAACTATGATTTGGAAATGTTTAAGAGTACCTTTGTGATGTTATATTTGCACCTTATTTTTCCTTGCTCCAACAGATCGAGGAAGATCAGCTTCAGCTTCATTAGGGCCCACCTTCTTTGTTTGTGTGACAATATTTTCATCAACCAAGAGCTCATGAGAGAGGACTAGAAAATCCTCCTTAGATAAAGAGGTTCACCCTCTTCCATGACTATGGTGAGAGCCAGAGAGGAGGCGACAGCCTCAGCCACTGTGTAAAAGCCCAAGGACCAGTCAATAGGAGAAGCTCAGCATGGGAATGGTAATTTTTCAGAAGAAGAGGTAAAGGTTATTCACCAAAGACAGAGAGAGTGCCAAAAGCTTATCTCCTATTACAATTGTCCTTATCCATGTTAAGTTCCCTTTTGAGCTAATTAGAGAATTTTGTGATTGATTATATAGTATACCCAAATGCAACTTTAAAAAGGATATATTATACTTGAGATAATACTTCATTCAGTTCCAAAAATATCCCCACACCGTAAACTATATGAAAATGGTCACCCCTAGAAAATGTTGTTACAATCGTGATTGGAAATTTTCTCTTTCACAATCATGACTTGCTTCATTCAGCCTCCATCTTCTTCATTCTTCAATTTCCTTGTTTCCATCACTAACAAGCATATCAAATACCTCTTAAAACACAAAATTAGGATCCAATCCTTGCTTTAAACCAAACAAACACTTAGAATACATATAAACATCAACAATAACATAATTTTAAGCCTATATACATGATAATCATCTAATATATACTTAAAAATACACTTAAACTTCTAAGTAAACATAGTATAATTTAGACCTATCAATATCCCCACACTAACTTTGCTTGTCCTCAAGAAAACAAAAAAACACAAGAAAACAAAACACAAAAACATATAAGTGCACATTCATGCAATAATACAATAATGTTACAATGGCATCAAATCTTATAGACTTAACTTAACCTCAAATATAAATCATTCAAAATGTGACAACAAACTAACTTATTCCTTTCATGTTTAAGTACTTTGAAATTAACATACATATCAATCAAAATATTAACACCCTATTCATACACCTATGACACTTATAAGTATGCATTTGTTATTATTGATTAATCAAAAAGGCAAACTATCACTAAGTATTCTTTCACGAAAATTCTTTCTATATTTTTAAAAGATCAGTAGGTTTATTTATTGTAGCACTATATTTTTTTTAGATTTTCTTAAACAATAACCTAGTTTTTTATCGCGACAGCAAACATCTTTTTATGAATGTCTCTTGATTACTTAACTAGATCACATTTTTCATTTATCTTAGTTGGAGCACCATTTTAGCCTTTTGATATGAAGACAAACATTTTTTCATAAATGCCCCCAGTTACTTAGCTATATCATAGCTCTTAATTGGCTACCAACTCTATTATTAACCCAATTTTCTTGAAAAGGGCCAACCGAATAGTTATTTATTTAACACACTTTTTTTTTTACTTTAGCCTACCTCATTTCTTTTTAGTTAATCACCCTCATGAAAATGTAGTAATAATGCTAACCAATTCAATTGACTATAATAATAAATATATACAAACAAATTTCCTAAGGTGAAGAATAGTTGT
This sequence comes from Erythroxylum platyclados, assembly GCA_027563515.1. NCBI lineage: Eukaryota > Viridiplantae > Streptophyta > Magnoliopsida > Malpighiales > Erythroxylaceae > Erythroxylum > Erythroxylum platyclados. The sequence goes on from JAOQMM010000006.1 coordinate 12,067,371, forward strand.
CATATCCTAATTAACATACGTATTCATCTTATAGACACTTAAAACACAAACTTCATAAGTTAATATGCATTTACAAATCAAATGGCCATGTTTGAAACTAAAATAATTCAATTTAATTCTTATCATTGACACATTTACACAATGCACACATCTTAATGCCAACCTAACAAAAAAAACTATACAGATGTAAAATTCACACACAAATGATATATACAAATGCAAATTTCATACTCAATTGATATGCAATTACATATATATCCCTACACTTGAACAGCACATTGTCCTCAATGTAGAAAACAAACAATAAAAATAAAGATAAATAATAACAAAGAAAAATTAGATTAAGAAAACTTATCATGTTTTGGCAGTGAGGGTATTGGAGCTAGAACTTAGAGATGCTTCTGGTTATAAAATTCCAGCAATTCACTTCTTACAAAATAAACATAAAAAATAGAAATAACAAAATACCAAATAAAATAAAATATCCTAATTCTTAGGTTGCCTACCAAGTAGTGCTTCTTTCATGTCATTAGCTTGAGATACTTTGCCTTCTACCCTCAACCTGGATCTATAATAAGTGTTTTGTTACCACCCCTTTCACCCAATTTCAATTTAGTAGCCTATAAATAAGTTACATATTGCAATACAATAAGAAGAACATAATTGATAAAATTAAAAATGCCAAGTAAGTTCAATAATGTCCTTTTCAGTAACAACGTGACAATAACATAGGAATAATGAAACTCCCAGAATCGTTGATCGAATCTAGCAATTTGCCTGTAAAAGGGTGAGTTTTTCTTCTTCTGTAATCATCCTCGTCTCCTCTTCTGCTTCTTCATCTTGAATAGAGACTTCCGTATATTTTTCAACCTTTATGTCCACTATCATTTGTTCTTCGTTCTCTTCTTCTTCCTGTAAAGATTCAACTACATCAATTATCATGAACAAGTTGCCCTCCTTTGGATTCTTTAATGTCTTATCCACTTTTACAGGCACATCTTCCACTATGCCAAACGTTCTCTTTATTTATTGATCTGCCGCCAACTGAAGGAAAAATGCACAAGGTTTATGCTTGCACCTAAGTTATATAAGAATTTAGAGCACTCTAAATTACCAACTACATAGGGTATAGGAAAACATCCCAGATCTTTTCACTTTGAGGGCAAGGGGTTGGTAATTAAGGAGCTGCGACTTTCTGTCATAGAGACCGTTTAATTGTCATCCTAAGTTCACTTTCTTAATAATATTTCTTTAACAAACTTTGCATACATAGGTATTCTTTTCAAAGATTCCATAAAGAGCAAGGTAATTTGCAATTTCTTCAGCTTTTCTACAAACTTTGCAAATCGTATATCCAATTTATTCTTTATAAGTCTTTGTGGGAATCGTATTTTTCGGTGGATAAAGTGGAGAAGGAACGTAGGGAGGGTTCTTGTTCTTTTCTTCATCATTTTTCTTCTTCTCTTAGTCTTATATAAGGTAGGGTTTAGCTTGTTTTTTCGCTAGTTCTTTTAGCTCTTTCGCACTCCTAAGTGTGATAGCCTTAAATTGCTCTCTTGGATTTACTTCCATGTTGCTCACAAGGCTTCCCACACTTCTCGTAGAAAATTCATTGGCAAGCTGACCCACTTAAACCTCTAGGTTGTGAATAGAAAAGGCATTATCTTCCACTACTTGCTCAAATTACCCTTCTATACCCGGGAGCTTGTCCATGACCTTTTTCAATTTTGAATATCATGAATTGGACTAGTCTTGTTGAAATTTTGATAGGCCTTAAGTTCCCATTTAATTCCCTGCATTGATAGACTCCAATAATTTCGAGTGTTTCTGCCTCCCAGGATTGTACATCTTCTAATAAGGTTCAATACCTTCCTAGCCAACTTGTGCTCACATGAAGTTGAATTATTGCATGATCTTGTTTTCCACTAGGAAGCAATTAGTTTTGATATGAATCTCTTGTCTGCATAGGTCACATTTGTGCTAAATTGCTTTGAATGGAGAGAAAGAGGTGGTTGTCAGGCTGTTTAATGGCTTGGTGATATTATCGATCTTAGCCTGCAAAATTTACAGCAATCATTCCTTTTGGATCCAGGAAGGTTGACTGTTTTCTACTTCATTCCGATGTCCAAAGACAACTATTGTTCACTATCTCTTCAAACAGATCGTATGTTGCATGCACTGGTGGTTCTGTGTTTCCTTGATGATAGGCATTGAACCCTAGCCTCATGAAGTCCATAAGGGTCCTTTACTCTCCGTGATGTATTTCCTCCACCATTGTTCTTTCTATCTCTTCTTGGAGTTTAACTCTTTAGATGCCTCATTTTTGCCTTATGATGCCTAGAATGATGTGTACTTTGCATCCAAACTTCCTTCTCTCTTTTTTTTATTTTTAATTTCTTGCCATTGGGTAACATAATCATAAGAAAAGGTAACAATTCCTTAAATCAAAGGAATTTCAATCATCCTAATCCTAAAATCTTGACAACGGTGCCAAAAACTTGTTTAGCAAGTTTTATATCTAATACTCTCAATACCCAAAAGTATATGGATCATATATTGTAGTATCGAAAGTTATCATTCCCACGAGGATTATGCAATAGCTAACAATATGAACATAACTTTATCTAAGGTAATATGAAATTGAATTGAATAAAAATAAATAACGTAAAGTAAAACAAATAAATAAACAAAAAAGAGTAAACAATAAAATAGTTGAGCTACCAGTAAAATTTGAGATTGATCAAGATTGAATAATTAAGAACTATTCTTTCCCTATTTTGTTCCCTTACTTTTTCTAATTCAATTTATGTTTTTGATCCTAGATTTCTTGAGGATTGATTAATCTCTCTCAAGATCTAATCAATTAACCTTAATTGAATTTGAAATTTCCAAATTTGTAACATCTCGATTCACAAAACTTTCCCTAACATTTTCAATTAGATCTGAAGCTATCTATTGGATAATTAATTTCTCACAAAAGATCTCTTTTCAAATGATTGTTAATTTGATAATTGCATGACTTATTAAACTAATAACTATCGTTGCACAGTCTAATTTGATTACTTTTGACTCACTCTCTCGATTTGTTGTCAAAGTATGAGCATGCACAATTATCATAATAACAGAATTTGTATTGATTGAATAAGAAATAAATTCACAAAATAAATCCAAAATAATTTCTAATAGGGATCTAGAAACCAATAAACATGATAAACATCAAGTAAATCAAATTACATATCAAGGATAACGAAAGAAACTAAAATGAAAAGAGAAAAAACTGTTTAACTATCTGATATGGAATGCCTGAATTTTCTGGATGTTCTTCTTGACAACTCCACTTTGATTCAATTTATGTGTGAATGCTACATTTTTTTTGTGTTTCCTGTTCTTAAATAGTATTTTAGGTTCCTAAGGTTGTTTCCAGAGTTTCTCCACTTCATTCGGTTCCAAAAATACCCCAAACCTTAAAATATATGAAAAGGATCGCGCCTAGAAAGTGCTGTCACGATCGTGCTTCTGGAAAATTTCTCTCTTTCACGATCGTGACATGGGAGTCCCGATTGTGACCTACTTCATTCAGCCTCCATCTTCTTCATTCTTCAATTTCCTGGTTTCCATCACTAACAAACACATCAAACAACTTTTGAAACATAAAATTAATATCCAATTTTTGCTCTAAACAATACAAACACTTAGAATACATATAAGTATTAATAATAACATAATTCTAAGCCTATACACACGATAATCATCTAATATATACTAAAAAACACACTTAATCATCTAAAAGACATAGTATAATTTACACCAATCAATATCCAGTATCTAATACCCAAGGATGCAAAATAGAAGGAAAAAGATTGATCTCAAACATAATCATACCTGAAGAAACAACTGCTTTAAACATCTAATATTTTCGTTTATTAAGACAAGCTTTATAATCCCTCTTCCACTGTCCGTCATATCCGTAATATAAATGTGTGCCCTTATTAATTTGTGTATTCTTGACACCACCTTTTGAATTTACTACTTTAGCAGAAGTCTTTTATAACTTATTCTTATTCTTCTCAGAGCTCTTTTCATTACTCTTAAAAGAACCCTTAACCTAAACAAAATTGGATTCCTTCTCAAGGTATCCCTCTTTATTCTTAAGCATATTCAACATTTTATACAATGAAACGTCCTTTTGAGTCGTATGAAATTCATAATGAACTATGAAAAGCTCATAGTAAGATTCTGAAGCACCAAATCAATGCTTAACCAATAGGCCTTAACATAACCAAACTGGCTTATTTTTTCAATATATCCAATCATCTTTAGTACATGTAACTCAACTGAATATCCTTTTTCCATCTTACATTAATATAATGGTATAGAAGTCTCACAACTTTCCACCTTATTTTATACACCAAACAAATCATTAAGATGCATTACTATAGTTAAAGCATCCATGTTTTTATACTGCTTCTGAAGCTTAGTAGATGAGCTAGCCAATATCAAACATTTAGCTTATTCAACATAATCAATATGACGCTAATATGGCTCCCAAAATTCATTAGCTGCATCCATACAAGGATTTGATGGAAGTGAAGTGTCCAAAACATATAGTTTCTTTTCTTGCCTAAAAACACTTTTCAATCTTTGAAAATAGTCCATGAAATTGGGTCTAATGAACTTATTGGTATCTAAGATTCTTGTCAGGGACATATTGATACTCATCTTCTTATGAAAAATAAAAGAAATAAAAGAGCAATTATTAGTTTATGCCACAAAATCAAATAAAATAAGGACTTTAATGAATATTTGATTACTTCCACTATTTTATTCAAAATAATAGCCCTCAATATTAAATCGAGAAGTTATCAAATAATTTCCTAGTGGGCTAGCATCCCATTCAAAATAAGTTAATCTTAAGTCACTCAACAAACCAACACAATTTGAATTAAGTAGATAACAACTTTATCAATCATATGTTATGTGACTCTTAGATCGATTAAATGACAACTCTTTGTTAAAATATTTCTTATATATTATTCTTAACCTTGCCTTTAAATTCATATGATCATAAGTCACGTATTCAAATCATAAGAATTTAGTTAAGTAAAACCCATTAATTTAAAATAAAACATTTTCGAGTTAAAGCTGCATTTAGTCACTCAACATGCCTTACAATTAGTAGAACTCTGGTTTTGTTATTAAATAATGGAAGGAAATAATCACATTATTACTTTGTATTTAATATTAAATTGAGGTATTTGAAATTTCAAATTTTTTATCTCATCAAAAATAATATAATCTTATTATATTAATAATTTCTAACATAATCAAATTATGAAAGAAATCATTTAAAAACTTTGGTTAATTCTAATTTTTGATTTGGTAACTAATTTAATTTAATAATTCAACTCTTTAAAAAATTAAAATAAATTCCAAAACATTCCTAATAAAAATAATCCTTTGAAAATAATTTTCAAAAATTTAGAAAAACACTTTTTCAAATTTATTAAGAATATTAATCAATTTAATCTCAATTAAATTAATCGTAGGTTAACAATAAGCTCTGTTAAACTCAGTTTTTCTTTAGGTCTTGTTTAATTAAGAAGTGCTCATTAATTAAACCTAGCTATCGAATAACTTAGAACAAGCTCTCTAGATTTAATTGGACAGCCACATTACTGATAGGTGTTTAATTGATTGTATAATTATTTCATAACACTTAGCGATTATTGCTATGAAATTGTTTAAGATACTCACTTTAACTCATATGTGATTTTCGGCACAATTCGGAAGCAAAGAATTTAAAATGAATCGAAAACACTACCTTTGGGCCGTTTTTCGAAGACTAATATTTACTTGTCTTCATGGAGTAAGAAGAAGAAAATTAAAAGACAAGAAGAATATAAGAAAATGAAGAAAAAGATAAAATAATTCACGGCTGTACATGTGTTGCATGGGCATGAGTTATTTCTCACGCCCATGCAATGTGAATTTGATGGGATTTAAATGAAGATAACACAGCTGCTAGGATGAGAAGCAAAATGACAGTGGAACATGAAGAAAGCGCAAGGAAAAAACTGGAAGCATGAAGACAAAAGCATGAGGGAAATGATGGCGTGCGGCAAGGGAAGCAGATCAAAACGCTAGCTGATGGGAGATAAAACACAGCTCACGCGTATATTGCATACAGTAGCTGGAAGCTTGAACCAAAAATGCACAACCAATAAGAGAAACAACGTAGCAGTGGATAAGGGACAACAAGGAACGCATGAAATGCAGCACACGCCAGCATAAGGGATAGACCAAAAACAACATAGTAACGCAGGAAGCCAAGCAAGACATATGCCAAAACGTACAGCTCCACAAGACCAAAAGCCAAACATACACAAGGAGGATTTAATATGTGTGGTCTAAAAAATAAAAGAGAAGAACAGTAGTGTGGGAGAGAACAGAAAAAAAATTAGAAAGAGTGGAGGTGCAGTGAAGAAGAGAAAAGAGGGTCTTTGACTGGGGACATTGTTGGGGGGCTGAAGCATATTTTGATAGACCCATGGAGGGCTAGCTTCCCGACGTTAGTTCAGAGGTGATATCTATGCCAATGACCCAGGTTAAGTGTATTTCACTATTTTTTTGTTGTTTCTTTCTCTCATTAGAAATTGACTATGTTATCCGATGCTTATTGTTTTGGATTTCGTGTATGGATAATTGTATTCTCGTTATCGTTCGATTATTTGTGTATGAACCCATTGGGTATTGAGAAAAGATGATTTTAATCTGTTCATTGAATTGTTTATTTACAAAGTCATTGCTAGAATTTCGATATAACCCATAATTGTAACAACTAATGATTCGTAATCATTAGGGATAACATAACTTAGGTTAAATGACGCATCATATGTGGTTGTTGCCTTGATTAATCGGTTTTCCTATTTCGTAATGCTACTGCCTAATTGAATCTAGAGATCGTATCCTAGGTTATTCAGTGGTTAGGTTTAATTAACGATCGTATCTTGATTAAACACCACCTAAGGGAAACCTTGGGTTAAACACTAAGTGTTTGGAATAAATGCATAATCAATTAAGCACATATCAATTTCCCCCACACTTAGCTTTTGATCGTCCTCAGGCAAAACATCACATTTAAAATTATAGACCCAAAAACATTTACTCATTTCCCATATTTCCTAAGAATATATAATTATAAGAAAAAGTGAATAAATTTCAAAACCTATAGTAAGAATTCAACATTCAACGCTTCTACCCATGATCAATCAACATTCAAAACCTTTAGGAACTGAACAATCTTGAGGTAGACTTGGCAAAATGTGTCTAAATAATATGTATTCATGGGTGCACTCAAATACCATTCACAACCAAGACATTCCACAACTTTGCAAATCATTTCATTTCTCCACCACTAAGAGTCACATGCATAATCATGAATCAAAGGACTTTGCAAGGTTGTAATGTAGGTAAGGGTAAGGTGAGATGTATTTGGGTAAAGTAGCATGAAAGCCATTAAGCTAGTGAAATAAAAGTAGCACTCGATGCAATTTCAAGTGCAAAAAATAACCTTCATTCAAAACTAGGTACCTTCAGTTACGATGAATGCAAAAACTATGTTTCACAGCTCAAATTCAAGCTCTCATACACAAACCACATCAAGCATATATCACTCACAAAAGTTGATCATAAACAGCACTTTATAACCATAAGGTTAAGAACTACATCTCTCTCATTCACATTATGCTCAAGTTACCCTTTCATTACAACTTTAGGAGGAGATATTAATCATAAACAACTTTTCAAAACATATGAACCTCGTCCTAGAGACTTTTATTAAAACATTTTTTTTCTTTTCTTTTTCTTTTTTCTTTTTTCCTTTTCTCTTTTTCTTTTTCTCTTCTCTTTTTTTTTTCTTTTCATATAAAAATTGAAAGAAGCTACATCAACATGGGAATTTCATTGATAAGACATAAAATAGCATCCTAACAATTATAACCATCCCACACATATGCACACCCCTACACTTATACTTTTATACATCCATAATCATCAACAATTAACAAATGCTCCACTAGCTTTACAGCTTAGGTAAGACATTTGGTTAGGTTTAAATTATGTAATATGGTTAGCACAAAAAGAAAGGCCAATAAAGCTCAAGGGGGCTTAACAAAGGGAAAATTCATATCAATGGGCAGGCTATTTGGCTAATGTAGCTTATGAAACAAATAATGCCTAATCATTTTCATGTTCATACATATGATAAAAAATGTGGTCTCAAATAGAAATTCAAGCCAAAGTTAGGATGTACATGTCATGAAGGTCACACATAAACAAAAAGATAATGAGACTGATATGAAAGTGTCAGTATAATAAGGCTTAAAATCTTACTGGCTTTTGTCTA
>JAOQMM010000006.1:12075874-12089870 GCA_027563515.1 Erythroxylum platyclados
TGTGCCAACATACTAACTTATTCCTTTCATGTTTAAGTACATTGAATTGAATATACATATCAATCAAAATATTAACACCCTATTCATACACCTATGGCATTTGTAAGCATGCATTTATTATTATTAATCAATCAAAAAGGTAAACTATCATTAAGTAACCCTTCATGAAAATTCTTGCTATTTTTAAAAGATCAGTAGGTTTATTTATTGAAACATCTTTCTTTTTTTTGTATTTTTTAAACGTTAACCTAGTCTTTTGACATGCAGGCAAATTCCTTGTCGTGAATGTCCCTTGGTTACTTAACTAGGTCACGTTTTTTATTTAGCTTGGTTGGAGTGTCATTCTAGCCTTCTGATGTGAAGACAAACATTTTTTCATGAATAACCTTGGTTACTCAACTATACACAGCATATAACTGGCTACCAGCTTTATTCTTAACCCAATTTTTTCAAAAAGGGCTAGCGAAATAGGAATTTATTTAACCCTTTTTTTTGGTTTTCTCAGCCTACCTCATTTCTTTTTAGTCAACCACTCTCATGAAAGGTACAAATGATGCTAACCAAGTTGATTTACTATAATTATAAATTTATACAAAAAAAGTCATAAAGTGAAAGAATAAGTGTCATATCTTAATTAACATACATATTCATCCCAAACACACTTAAAACACAAAATTCATAAGTTGCTATGCCTTTACAAATTAAAGGACCATGTTTAAAGCTAAACTAATTCCATTCAGTTCTTGCTATTGACACATTCACACAATGCACACATTATAATACCAACCTAATAAAAAAACTATACAATTGTAAAATTCACACACAATTGATATGCAATTGCATATACAACATGCTTCCAATCAAGAAAATACATATACATCCCCACACTTCACAACATATTGTCCTTAATGTGGAAAACAACACAATACAAATAAAGATAAATAACAACAAAGGAAAAGATAAAGCAAGAATACTTATGGTAATTGAGGCGGTAATGGTGTAGATGATGGAAGTTGGAGACACTCAATGCCATAAAATTCCAGTAATTCACTCCCTACAAAATAAACATAAAAAACAAAAAATAACAAGAACTAATAAAATAATATGAAAATGAAAAAAAAGAGTAAACCTTATCCTAATTCTTGGATTGCTCCCAAGTAGCGCTTAGTTAATGTCATTAGCTTGACATACTCTTTACGTCAGCTTGGGTCTATTATGAGTGCCTTACGTCTACTCGTGTCGCCCAATTTTAGTTTGGTAGCTTGTAAATAAGCTACATGTTGCAAGATAATCAGAAGGACTTAATTAATCAAAGTAAGAATTCCAATTAAGTTCAATAATGCCCTTTTTAGTAACAAACTATCAATAAAATAGGGAATGATGAAACTCCCTGAATTGTTTATCGAATATAGCAGTTTGTCTTATAAGAAGGTTCATTGTTCTTCTTCTTCCTCAATCACCTTCGTCTCCTCTTCTGCTTCTTCTTTTTGAATAGAGACTTCCGTATATTCTTCAAGCTCTATTTCTGTTGTCATATGTTCCTCATTCTCTTCTTCTTCCTTTAAAGATTCAACTACATCAATTCTTATGAACGAACTGCCCTCCTTTGGATTCTTTAATACCTTATTTATATTGAATTTAACTCTTTCATCACTAATCAGAAGGATGAGGTTGTCGTCATCGGCATATATCAAAGCTCGTCCACTTTTCAAAAATGGTATACCAAGAATTAATGGACAATTTTGATACTCGTCAAAGTCTAGCATGATGAAATCCACAGGAATTATAAACTTGTCCACTGTTATAGGCACATCTTCCAATAAGCCAAATGGATAAGGATTATTACTTTCCTGACCAAATTGTGCTCCATTAAATTTGAATTGATGCACATTGTTGTTTTCCATTAGGAAGCAATCGACTGTGATATGGCTCTCTTGTTCGCATAGCTCGCATACATGTTCAATTGCTTTGAATGGAGAGAAAGAGGCGACTATCAGGCTGTTTAATTGCTTGGTAAGGCTGTCGATCTCAGCCTGCAATGCTGTCACTGAATCAATAGTAGTCATTCCTCTTGGATTTGGGAAGGTTGACTACTGTCTAATTCATTTTGATGTCCAAAGATAACTATTGTTCGCCATCTCTTCTAACAGGTGTTGCTTGCACTCATAGTCGTGCAAGTCCTTTGATAATTGGCAGTGAACCCTGGCCTTATGAAGTCTATAAGGGTCCTTTGCTCTATGTCATGTATTCCTCTACCATCGTTCTTTTTGTCTCTTCTTAGCGTTTGACTCTTTAAATTCTTCATTCTTGCCTTGTGATGTCTTGATTGATGTGTCTTCTACTTTGTGTCCAAACTTTCCTTTGTTTTGATTATTTCTTGGGATTGGGCACCTTAATCACACAAGAAAGTTTAACAATTCTTTAAATAAAAATAATTCAAATCGTCTTAATGCTAAAATACTCGATAATAATGCCATAAACTTGTTGAGCAAGTTTTATATCTAATAAAACCCTCAATATACCACAAGTATACGGATCGTATCTTATTGTTCCCACTATGATTTATGCAAGGTTAACTAATTTGAATCTAACTTTGTCTAAGGTATTCAGAATGTGATTTGAATAAAAATAAATAAAAGAAATTGAAACAAATAATAAAGCAAAGCAAATAAATCAAGTAAATAATGAAACAGTGAGCTGCCAAATTAATTTAGGGTTTTGATCAAGATTTATTACTTAGGACTTATTCTTTCCTTATTTTGTTTCTTTAACTATTTTTGATCCAATTATATGTTTGATCCTAGATTTTCTAAGGTATTGATTACTCTCTCTCAAGATGTAATCAATTAACCCTAATTGAATTAAAAAAATTCATATTAAACTTTCCCCTAATCAATCAACCTCTCGATTCATAGAACTTTCCCTAACATTTTCAATTAGATATGAAGCTATCTATTGGATAATTAATTTCTCACACAAGATCTCTCTTTAAATGATTGTTAATTTGATAATTTCGGGACTATTAAACTACCAACTCTCTTTGCACAATTTAATCTTTTTACTTTTGACTCACTCTCTCGATTTATTGTCAAGTATAAGCATGCATAATTATCACAAACACCATAATATGTATTGAAATCAACAATAATCAAAGTCATAAAATAATTCCAAAATAAATCCTAATATGAAATTTAGAACTTCATAAACATGTTAAACATCTTGGAGTTCAAATTACACATCAAGATCAATGAAATAACTAAAGAAAAAAAAAGAAAAACTCTATTGGAGACTTAATACAGAAAGCTGGAATTCCTGGATGTTCTTCTTGATATCCCTTATTTGATCCACTTTTTTGTGTTGGTTGCTGCCTTTTTTGCGTGTGTTTTTTCTTGTTCTTAAATATTTTATGAGGCTTTTAGGGGTTTTCCACTTAATTTGCGTGCTGGAAAAGCTGAAATTTGCTAGAATTGTTGTCTATGATTGTGACATGTTTCCATGCTTCTAATTCTTCTATTTTCTTTAATTTCCTATTACTCAAAACACATCAAACACCTCTTGAAACATAAAATTAAGATCTAAGTCTTGCTCTAAACCAAACAAAAATTTAGAATACATACAAACATTAAAAATTACATAATTCTAAGCCTATACACATAATAATCTAAGAAATACTTAAAAACACATTTAAACATCTAGAAAAACATAGTACAATCTACACCTATCACACAACTGTTGGAGAATCAAATTCTAGAGTTTTTCTTATTGAGCTAGCAAGAAAGCTTAAACCATCCAAGGTCCAATATTCCAGTGGAATATTGTGAAAATTAATCCAAATAGGAATGGATTCTATTCCAGTTCTATCTAGCTCCATTCCTAGAAACCATTTATGTTCAAACATTGTCTTATGTCAAATGTGCCAGGGACAAGTTTCCATAATTGAATTCAGATTATTCTCATCGCTGAATTTGAAGAGGAAGGAATCCTCTTTAGTCACTAGAATTTTCTTTAACCCTTTATTACCCCATATAGTTTGTGCCTAGACCTAAACTTAACGAAAGGAGGGCCTCTTGTTTAGGAAGAAACCTAGCAAGGTACTAAACCAGACATTAGCTCCTGTCTACAATAATTCCAAAGGCGGGAAAAGTATCCTATTAACTAGAGCTGAATGAAAATGCTTAGGCTTCTGTGAGGGAATTTCTACTGTCACCACACTCCTTTAAGATTTGTTGTTTCTCTTAGAAGGACCCTTACTAGCTTCCACGGACTCAAGAATAAAGGGGAATTTAGTGTCTGAATTACTACCTTCAGTAATTTGCACCTACAAGCTTGGAGAGAGGTTTGCGCAGCTTCCAATGGAGGCCTCCATTAGACTTGCTCAAAGCAATAACCTACCAATAAGTCACCAGTAAGTTGTTATAAAAGGAAGTTTATTGTTTAGGGGGGAAAGAAGTTACTATTCACCGAGAAATAGGGGGAAAAGTTAAGTTTCCACCTAATTGATTTTTTAATTATATAACTTGATCCAATCTTAGATATATATAAAAATAGGCAAAACAATTGGTTAAGCAAGGAAAATGAGGTAAAATGCATTTTCATTTTTAACCTTCTATGATATACCATGCTTTATGGGACCTCAAAAATATAATATTTGTAGTATAGTATGAGAGCATGATGGGAATTGCTTTTAAATATAATCTTTTGTGGTCTTAATAGAATTTGAAGTTTAGAGAATTTATTGATATGAAATGATTTGCATTGATGTTTAGTTCTTGATAAGAATATAATGCGTTGATTGTAATATAAAAAGGTTCAATAGTTTAAAAGTTATCAAAAACTGCATTGGTTACTACTTTAAGGTTTCCAGCCCATTGGATCAATTCATAACAGGAGTTGGTTTCTTTCTATATGCCAAGAACTATTTGCAATTTACTCCATATGTTTGCTGTTTACCTGCACCTCACTAGCAAATGGTCCAAAGATTCCAAGTTGTGATTGCACAACTCACAGTCTAGAGAATTGATTGGAAACTTAATTCTATCCTTGGTGGGGAGTTTCTTTATCAGCCCCATCCATAATATAAATGAATGGGATTGATTAATATCAGTATCCTAAGCTAAATTTTTCCATTCCACCTTGCTGCTTGGATCCTTTTGGAGAAATGTTCTACATGTCTTAGAGTTAAAATTCTTTGAACCCTTTGCAGTCTATAGCACCTCATCCTTAGTTGTTTCCTGACATGCTGGCAGATTCCCCATTATGATGTCCACATTCCTGCTGTTATGGTAAGGGCAATACCATCGATTATCCCTGATCAGATTGCTTACCTTCGTATCAGGACTGACCACCATCTTTAGGTGTTGAATTTCCTTAATTTTGTATAGAGGTCCTTTGGAGTGCCAATTGTCAAACCAAAACATTGCTTGTTCCCCATTCCCAATCTTATGGAAGATTAGATCCTACATCCATTGTCTTGATCTTAGGATTTGTTTGAAATTCCAAGACATATTCTGTTTAATCTCTAGCTTCCATATACTGCTGCTTTTAATGAGCACACCTATATCCATTTTAGCTAGAGTTCATCCTTCTTGCTACATAATCTCTATAGATTCTTTGCTAGACTAACTTGGTTTAACAACCTAGCTGAATATATTCCCCCTCCCTAGTTTTTTTTAGGTTTGCATAGTACTCCAGCTAACTTTAGCCTTGTTGCTCCATGCCCTAATCCCTTCCATAAGAAGTCTCTCAACTTCCTATCAATCTCTTTAAGCATACTCTTTGGGAGAGATATGTTATTGATCCAATAGCTTGCTAGTTTACTTAAGATTGTCTGGACCAACTTTAGTCTTCCACCATAACTGGGATGCTTATTACACCAATGGTTGATTCTTCTCTTAAATGAGTCCATCAATGGTCTGAAATTTGAAGCAATGACTCTTTTTTTTGTGATATAGGCACTCTATGGTACTTAATTAGGAGACCTCCTTGCTTTAGTCCTTTCCTCATTGCTTGAGTAACAGCTTCAATTCCACAATTTGATGACAAGTAAAAGCAACTTTTACTTGGATTGCTTTTCAATCATGACATTATTTTGAAATCCTCCATTAATTGCAAGAGAAGGTCGATTGATTGCTTTTTAACCTTACAAAATATTAAAAAGTAATCCGCATAAGTAAGGTGTATTATTTTGTTACCTTTACATCTATGATGGTATTGCAATGTTGAGCTATTTTCTACATTCCTTGCAATTATGATTGAGAGGACCTCCATATATAGCACAAATAGGTAAGGGTATAGGGGATCCCTTTGCCTAAGCCCTCTTTTGGCTTTCATTAGCTTAGTAAGTTCTCAATTCACCAAAACAACAAGGGAAGTTATAGTCACACATACTTCAATCCATTTTTTGAACAAAGAGGGGTATCCTAATGCCTTTAAAATGCTAAAGATGAAACTCTAATTGACTGAGTTATATACCTTAGACAAGCCTATCTTTATTGTGTAATTCTTCACTTTGGTCTTAGTATTGTAACCTTTAAGAATCTCTTAATAAAGTAATATGTTTATGCCTATTGTTCTCCCTTGAATAAATGCATTTTGAGATGGATTAATGATGTTTCCCAAACTTCTTTTCAGCCTACTTGCAAGTATCTTTGTGATGGTTTTATAGAGTATATTGCAGTAAGCAATTAGCTTAAAATGTTCAAGTCTGCAAGCATAGGGTTGTTTAGGTACCAGCCTCCTAAAGGTTTTATGCCATTCTTTTAGTATAGTTCCTTTTCTGAAAAATTCCTTCACTACTTTTATGACTTCCTAACCCAATATATCCCAGTTCCTCTAGAAGAATCTCCTATTATAGCCATTTTGGTTTTGAGCTTTGTCAGGATTTAGCAAAAATAATGCTCCTTTGATCTCTTCCCTTAATATTTCTTTAATTGTTTATGCCTTATTCTCTTCTAATTTCTGGCTTATTTTCCTCATTATGTCATTTAGAATAATTTCTACTTCCTCTTCTAACCCATGTTGCTTGTTGAAGTACGAAAAAATAAGTCTTTTCTTGCTCTTTTGGTTTTGGTGATCTTGTCCTGGATCATCTTCGAGGTATTGAATCTGGTATTTATTCCTCTTTGCTCTGATTGAGTTCATGAAGTATTTTGTGCACCTCTCCCCTTCTTTCAACCAAATCATCCTTGATTTTTGTCTCAACAGTTTGTTTGTGTCTTCTAGTGCCTTATTGTACTTGCTGATTAATGTTTCCTCTTCTTTTCTTAATAGTAAGTCTTCAGATCTGGCTAGAACTCTCTTTTGACATCTTTGCAGTTCCTCTAATGCTTGGCAAAAATTGCCTTATGATATGTGTAGTTTATACTATGTTTTAACAGGTGTTTTAGTGTATTTATAGGTGTTTATTAGATGATTGTTGCATGTATAGGACTATAATTGTGTTAATGTGAGTGTTTATTTATATTCAAAATGTTTGTGTGGTTTAGAGCGTGTTTTCATTCTTAATTATATGTTTCTTAAGGTATTGATGTGTTTGTTAGTGATGGAAATTAGATAGGTGAAGAACAAGAGGGTAGGACGTGCATGGAGCTGCATGGTCAATGTCACGATCATGACTCCTATGTCACGGTCGTGACAAAAGAGAATTACCCAAAGTCACGATCATGACTCCATTGTCAGGTTTGTGACAGAGCCTTCCCAAGTGTGACTTTTTCCATCTGTTTTTGGGTTCAGAGGCATGTTTGGAACCGATCGAAGGGTGAAAACCCTAGTTACACCCCCAAGATATAGACTATTTAAGAACCTTATGAAGCCTAAAAAATGGAACAACCATATTACAAAAGTGGATTAAACAAGGAAGATCAAGAAGAACGTCAAGAATTCCATCTTTCTAGTTCAAGCTCCAAACTAAGATTTTCTTTCTTTCCTTTTGTTATTTTCATCAAACTTAATGTGTAAACTAAATTCTCAGATGTTTATTACATTCATGAAGTTCTAATTTCCAGATTAGGGTTTATTCTAAATTTATTTTGTGAACTTGACTATTATTGATTCAATATAAAATTCAGGTATTGTGATAATTATGCATTTCATACTTTGAAAATAAATCGAGAGAGTGAGTCAAAAGTAATCTGATTAAATTGTGCAACGAGAGTTGGTAGTTTAATAAGTCACACAATTATCAAATCAACTATCATTTGAAGAGAGATCTTGTGTGAGAACTTGATTATCCAATAGATAACTTCAAATTTTGTTGAAAACGTTAGGAAAGTTTTATGAATTGAGAGGTTGCAAAATATGAAATTTTCATATTCAATTAGGGTTAATTGATTAGGTCTTGAGAGAGAGTATTCAATACCGTAGGAAATTTATGACACATAATTGGTTCAATAATAGTTAAGGGTGTATAATAATGAAAGAATAATTCCTAAGCATTCATCCTTGATCAACCTTACATTAAATTGGCAGCTCAGTTATTATTTGTTATTGTGCTTGATTTTATTTAATCGCTTTAATTTTTGTTATTATTTTCACTCATACCATATTTTATTACCTTATACAAAGTTAGGTTCCATTCGTTTTAGCTAGTTCTTCGTGGGATCGATACCTTTCAATATTACAAGTTATGATTCGTATAATTACAGGTATTAGGAGCTTTATTAGATATAAAATTTGCTCAACACCTCTTATTCAGGTATCCTATTCTCCTTATTGAGATCTTTCAGTCTTTCTTTTATTGTCTTCAGCTTCATGCTTAGCCTGTATCCCTTAGTTCCTGCAATCTCTAAGTTCATTCCCTCCTTTAGAATGCTCCTAAACTTTGGGTTGTCCATCAAGTGGTTAAAGACCCTGAAAGGTTTATTCCTTTTGTTATCTAAAATGGTTAAATCTATTGCAATAGAACTGTGGTTTAAAGTATTAGGTTCCTCAAATCTTGCAATACTTATGAGAAATTGAGCTAGCCAATTGCCATTAATCATACATCTATCGAGTTTCTTCAACAAAAACCATCCTCCACTTTATTTGTTGTTCCAAGTATACATATTTCCACAATATGTAAGATCTATCAACCTAATGAGCTTTGTTAAATCTTGTAACTCCTTACAGTTTTGCTTTGCTCAGTTTTTGCCACCTTAAGTCTCATTTGTATAGAGAGTGCAATTGAAATCCCCTATTATTGACTAGGGAGAAGTGATTGTATTATTGATCCTTACCAATTCCTCCCATAGGGATTGTCTCTGGAACATATAATTTGCTGCATAAACTATTGTAACAGTGATGTTTCTGCTGGAGTCTTTAAACATTATATCACAGTTTATCATTTGGTCTATATTAGACCAATTTACCATCTCCATCTTCTGAGTACTAACACCTACTAAAACTCTCCCTCTTATATGTTTGTCATGGCTAGAAATCACCTTCCAGTTTTCCCCTAGAAACCATCAACAATCAACCTTTTGTTTGAGATCAACTCCCTAACTGTTGATTGTTTATTTAGGCTATTAAACCCTATAGCATTACAAACTACCATCTTCATAACTACTACTTTTTACTTGATTTCTTATTTGCTCTAGAGACATTTCCAATAAGTTTCTTGGTTCCTGAAGTCTCTCCTTTCTCTATTGAAAGGGTTTTGTTTGTTGCATTCTAATCTTTCTCTAGCACTTTTTCCACTTGTTTAATCCTAGAGGTCCCTCTTTGTTCCACCAATGGAGTACTATTATCTTCATTTTGATCCTCCTCTATTACATTCACCACTTTCTCTGCTTTATCTGGAGTTTTAAGCTCATTATGGTCTTGTTCCTAACTAGTATTGTTTGTTTACCCTTCCTCTATATTTACTCTGCCCATCTGCTCAGCTTCCTCTCTTCTATCCTATTCTCCTCTTCGTTCTCTTTTCCCCTCAAAACCATTCTCTCCTCCTTAATCTATTGTTTCTATATGTATGAAATTCTTACAAGATCTCCCTCTAAATCCCCATTCTCCTTTAACTTCATAATCCTCAAACAATTTGGAAGTTTTTTGGAAATATCCACATTAATACATACTCTAGCAAATCCTATTCTTCTCATCATTGCAGTGTTTTCATCCATTCCTAAGGGTTTTCCTATTTTGCTAGCCATATAGCTGATCCCTTTCGCAGACCAATATTCCGAAGGGACTTTATGGAAATTAATCCACAGTGGGATTGTTTCTAGTTTGCTTCTGTTTAAGTTACCCCTAGATGCCATTTCTTCAGTAGAATTAGATGTCCTAGGACATGCCACAGTCCTACTTCTAATACTCTCTAAGCACTCTTATTCAAGTTAAACTTGAACACAAAAAGCTTATCTTCATTCACCATTATGGTTACCAAATCCATATTTCTCTAGGCATAGTTAGCCCATTTGTTAACAATAAGAAATGCTAGTCTTTTCTCAAGGAAAATACCTACCAGAAACGAGCTCTATTTTCTAACTCCAAGTTGGAGCACCTCCAGAGGGGCCTGAATGGGTTCCTTGCTTGCTTATTCCATAAACCTTAACTTCCCCAAGGTTCTAAAGTCACCAACAATGGAGCTCCAAGTAGTTCTCCTCTTTGCAAGTTCCTTTAGAGTGTCAAAAATTTGTATATCTGTGGTGTTTTAAGGGGGGTGTGGGCTTGCGATTGGTATGGTTCCTGTGGAAGTTTGTATATCTTTTTGAGGGTTGGTTGGTGTCATTATTGGTAAGGTTACTGTTTTATGAAGGCAGATGGCTGTCAGCAGGGTGTTGCTCTTAGGGGAAGGCTGTCAGAAGGTTATTGTCGGGTTAGAGGAGGGGGACTCTCATCTGAAGGTTATTGCATTAGGATATGAATATTTCCATTCGTAACATTGTTTGTTGCTCTTATCTTTAGATTTTGAACCTATGATCTCTTTACCCTTGTTTTTTGATGCTTCCTTCTTCCTTCCCTCTCTCTTTTCTTGTGTTCTTTAAAATTCCCTAAAATTAAACAATACAAGGTAGATACCCGCCTATGTTGTTAGCCATATTGCATTAGATTTGTTTAAAATCACATGTCAACTGCCTAGAAACCCCACTTTTCATTTTTTCTCTTATTCCTTCCCTTTTGGTGATGCTTACCTAGTCTTCTTCGGTGACAAACCCATCCATCCAACCTATTTTCCTTGAAGTTTCAATGGATTGAGGTAAGTTTTATTCATTAACCATTATAACTTTGAGTTGTGAATCAATTTTGAGAGAAATAACTGCAGTATTCAATTCTATAGGTTTGTGGAGTATATCTGGGATTGCATGTTGAATATGAATTTTATAAGGGATAATGAAGTGGTTTTAGATGATTTCATGGTAAAATTAGACATTTGAAGGCTGTTAAATACAAATATATGTATTATAGGAAGAGAGAAATAAAAGAGTGTTTCATGGAACAAATCATGATATCCAGCGGTTCGTTTAAAATACACTTCGGTGGATTAGGGACCATATTTTGTCCAACAACATTTACAAGTAATGATCTTGCATCTAATTGAGAGGGTGAGCCTTTGTGACCATAAGGTTACAGTTTCAAGTCACGGAAACAACTTTTTTGAAAAAAATCCAAAGGGAAGTCTGTGTGCATCAGGACCCTTCCTAAACCCCCCGCAAAGCGGGGAGTCTTGTGTACTGGGTACGTTGATTTTGATCTTGCATCTAATTGACAAGTTTCTCACACCCTTTAGGCTGCCAACTTTGATTTATTTCGTAATCTATTGTCCAGACATGTAGCATCTTTGGAGCATGAGGCAGGTTCTGGTCACAAATATACTGGTGGTGGATGCTTTCTTAAACCTATTTTTGAACATGTAAAGAGTTAGTTGCTTGCTTCTTGTGTTGCAGTTTAAGAACGCAACTTGGTCTCTCCTTGTTTTGTGATTTGGCTCCTTCAGGGCAAGTTTTATTAATTCATTACCTTTAACTTAAAAAAGGTAAGACAGCATATTACTGAACTTCTCTAGACTCTATATCTCAGCAAGATTTCTATTTGATGTTGTTGTTGTTGTACCTTTAACTTAAAAAAGAAGAATATTTCTAAGTCTATCTAAAAAAGAATATGGGATGAATTTGTTTGTCTATAATAATTAAACTCTAAGAAAGTAAGGCATACCTGAATATTGCTTAATATTATGCGACAATACTTGCTTTATAATAAAATAAATAGAATTGTCCTTTTTCTTTCTTCATATGTTATTATATGGCAATTGAATGGTCTTCCTGGACTGGAACCAAACATATCGCGAGAACATCAGTGAGACGGAGGGGAGAGAATGATATGGCATTAAATATTAAAACGACACGAAATATTGAAAGATCCAAAAAGCGAAAGCGACCGTACCAACGAATGGAGGGGACCGACTGGACTTGTGTAGCGAATATTCACTGCATTTGAATTTTAAGTTTCGAATCCGCTCCACCGCTTTGGCGTTTCCTATCATCTCACGCAATGATAAGTTGATAGCCAGTATACACGCCAACCTACGTATCAGATGACTAAGCTTGCTTATCAGTGATAGGACCCGTAGAAAAGGAAAGGCCTCTGGAGGGTCTGTACAACGCATCCAAGGCAGCGAGACCAAGTCTCTTCCTCTTCTCCTTCCTCTCTCTTTCTCTCTCTTCTTTATCTTCTTCTCTCTCCTTAACGCAGCCTCTGAAACCCTAGAACTCAAGCTCAGTTTGGGTTGTGATTGGGTCAAATTGAGCTCGTATTGGGGGCTGAGCTCTGCTGATTTGAGCTTGATTGTGTGTGGCGGTTGTACGGTTTTGGTTGGTATCGGAATCTCTGTATGCGCTTGGTTTTCGGTGCACTGGATCGTTGGTGTTTGGGATTGAAGAGCTGTATAGATGTCGTCCTTGAGCAGAGAATTGGTGTTCCTCATACTTCAATTCCTTGAAGAAGAGAAATTCAAGGAGTCTGTTCATAAGTAATCCTCTGTATCTTCTTGCTCTGTGTTACATTTATATGTCGACGTGTATGTTTTTTCTTATGCATGTGATTGTTTAGTTGTCTTTTTTTGTGTAGCCTTGCGTCCGTGATTAAGCTTCAAACTTATTCGCCTTAGAGGAACTCCGATTTTGTAGAAGTAGACTTCTCGTGTTTGGTTTATTTGGATGGTGGTTTTGGTGTTTGTAAAAAGCTTGAATTTGTACACGATGAGAATTTCGTGAGTTGTATTTTTCTTTAGATTGTGAATGGATATTTGGGGAAATGGGAAGTTCTGAGGGGGGATAGGAAGTTACGGGGTTCTCTGTCTTAGGTGGTTAATGTTTCTCACGCGTGGAAATCTTACTTGCTCACATAATAGCTTTATACGTAGTTTTTATTGAGTTTATTGCTATGGGCTTGAGTGTTGAAGGTGCTCTTCGATATAATTTGGTTTGACTGCAGGGTCTCAGTAAGATTTTGAATGGGAGCTTTTGCATGTTTGTGGAGTTAAGTTTTGATGAATGCGAGGCCTTTAATTAATGTAGCTAAAGACGCATTAATGGTGGCATGTGAGGAGAGTTCAAGTATTCAACAGATTTGTTACGCTATTAAAAATTTCCACGTGGTTGAATTGTGTTGTGCTGAGCAGGGCCTTTTTCTTTGTCTCGCATGAATATTTTGCACTACAAGAATGAAATTTGCTATTGTTAGTTATGTGGAATAACATGATGAAAACATTGCTCAAATGAAAATGAATTTTTTCCACAGGCTTGAGAAGGAATCAGGATTTTTCTTCAATATGAAGTATTTTGAGGAGAAAGTTCATGCTGGAGAGTGGGAAGAAGTTGAAAAGTACCTGTCTGGTTTCACCAAAGTTGATGACAATAGATACTCTATGAAGATATTCTTTGAAATCAGAAAGCAGAAGTATCTTGAAGCACTTGACCGGTATGTAGTTGATATCGTTGGTATCAGTAGATAGATATAATTATTGTATCTAACTTAAAAATGTTTTTATTTGTGGGTTATATTTGATTTCAGACAAGACAAAGGCAAG
>JAOQMM010000006.1:12109881-12128199 GCA_027563515.1 Erythroxylum platyclados
ACAATAAACAGTGGCGGTAATAAATTTTCTGAAAACTTTAATACTAAAAATAAGCTAACCACTAGAATTGATACTATACTGTATCTCTTAAATATCCAAAATTCTCTTAGGTCCACAAGTTATAAGTGGTCTCTAGCAAGACATTATAACTACCCAATATTAAATAAGGTCAAAATCTGACATTACCTGAATCATAACTGATAAATTACAGTACATTCTATAATTGATTCGTGGGGCATACACTAATAAAACGTTAATGAGGAATACAATTGAGGAAGCAAAGGATTTGTTAGAAAAGATGGCAAACAACAGTTGTCTTTGGACGTCAAATAGAAGTAGACAATAAACAACCTTCTGTGATCAGAAGGAAGTCATTATTGTTGATTCGATGAATGCAAGCCAACATTGACAATCTAACTAGATAACTCAATGGCATTAAAGCCTATTCATCTACTCCATTTAAAGCAACTCAATGAAGATGTGAATTATGTGGTCAAGATAACCACGATACCATTGATTGCTTCTTGATGCAAAACAATGATACAGAGCAACTCAATTATATGGGGACACAATTCGATCGAGGAGGAGGAAACAACCTGTATGGTAAATATAATTCTGGGTGGAGGAACCACCCGAATTTTTCTTACTTAAACAATGTGGCTAATTAACTACGAAATCAAAGGCCACCTAGATTTTAGCAAGCGAAATCCAATTCTACTAACTCTAAACTGAAGCTCATAAGCATGGATGAAGCTCATAAGAGGCTAGAAGGGAAGTTCAATTAAGTAACTAAAAACCATGCCTCTTTTATTCATAACTTAGAGGTTCAAATAAGCCAACTGGCAAATGCATTGTCTACAAGAAGTATGGGGAGCCTCCTGAGAAATACTGAAGCAAAACCCAAGGGAGTAACTCAAGGCAATCACACTTAGAAGTGAGAAGGAACTTGAGCAACTAGCAGAGACACAAATTGCACCCTACCTAGTAGAAAAAGACTAAGAAAATAAGAAGGATGTAAACATGAGTGAGTACCCTCCTTACATTGCCCTTCCGCCATAACCACCCAAGATCCCATATCCTCAACGATTACAAAAGAACAAATTAGATGCACAATTTGCAAAGTTTGTAGAGAAGTTAAAAACTTTGCAAGTTATTCTATCTTTCGTGGAGGCATTAGAATATATGCCCAATTTCCTGAAGGACATATTATCAAAGAAGCGGATTTGGGAAAAGAAGCAAATGGTAGCGTTAACTGGCAGCTGTAGTTCCATAATCACCAGTCATATGCCTTCCAAGATGAAGGATTTAGGGAGTTCCACAATACCCTGTATGGTTGGTGATTTTTAATTTGTAAAGTGTTTATGCAACTTAGGCGCAAGTATAAATCTTATGACTTTGTCTATATTTAGGAAATTGGGGCTCGGTGAGGTAAAGCCAACTTTGATGTTAATTCAGTTGGTTGATCAATCAACTAAGAGACCATTTAAGGTGGCAGAAGACATCTTAATGCAATTGGATAAGTTTATTATCATTGTGGACTTCGTAGTCCTAGATTTCGAAGAGGATAAGAACTGTCCATTAATTCTTGGACGATCTTCATGAACACAGGAAGAGCATTAATAGACATTCATGAAGGTAAATTAACACTATGAATTAGTGAAGGTCAAGTTGAGTTTAACATGAACAAAGCCTTAAAGAATCTGAAAGAAAGCAACACTTACATAAAGATTGATGTTATGGACAAATGTATTCAAGAGCAAGAGGAAATATGTTCTAAAGAATTTAAATATGAAGATGTTAAGTCAGACAATGAAGTCGAGAAGGAGAACAGACCCGAGTCTGAAGCAGAAGCTGAGACAGACGAGTCAGGTGTTCAAAGACATCAAGAAATATTAGTAAGGACAGAAGCACTCATACCACCCTCCATGGGGAAACTACCAACTCTAAAGCTCAAAAATTTACCTACATACGTTAGATATACCCTTTTAGGTAAAGGTTAAATTCTACCCATCATCATTTCCTATCATCTGGATGGGGAAAAAGAGAGTGAGTTGGTAGCAATTATTAAGAATTGTATGAAGGGCATGGGATGGCAGATATCCAACATTCGACATATAAGCCCAAATGTTTGTATGCATAGGATAAACCTCGCAGAAGGAAATCGAGCGGTGAGGGAGCGTCAATGAAAGTTGATCCCTAGCATGAAGGAAGTGGTTAAAAATGAAGTAGTGAAGCTTTAGACGCGGGTATCATATATTCAATATATGATAACGAATGGTTTAGCCCGATATAATGCATACCAAAGAAGGGGGTATTACCATCATAGAGAGTGAAAGCAGAGAGTTAATTTCCACAAAAACTATCACAGGGTGGAGAATTTCAATTGATTATCGCAAACTCAACAAAGTGACTAAAAAGGATCACTTTCCTCTCCCAGATGTGGATCAAATGATCAACAGAGTGGTCGGTCACTCATTCTGTTGCTTCCTAGATGGTTACTCAGGATATAATCAGATTTTCATCTATCCGTAGGACCAAGAAATGACTACCTTTACTTGTCCTTGTGGTAAATTTGCATATAGATGGATGCCTTTCGGGTTATGCAATGCTTCAGCTACATTTCAGAGGTGCATGTTGTTTATTTTTACAGATATGATCGAGGACACTATGGAAGTATTTATTGACAATTTTTCAGTCTTTGGAGACTCTTTTGAGCTTGCCTGACAAATTTGGACAGAGTAATCCAAAGATGTGAAGAATTACATTTAGTACGTGAAAAAAGTGTCACTTCATGGTACACGAAGGCATACTGTTAGGATGTAAAATATCATGCCAAGGGATTAAAGTGGACAGAGCAAAGATGGAGGTCATAAAGAATCTCCCACCACCCATCAATGTCAAAGGCATGCGAGCATTCCTAGGTCATACAGGAATTTACTGTCAGTTTATCAAGGACTTCTCATAGATAATAAGACCTTTAACAATCTTGTTAGTCAAGGAAATGCCTTTTAATTTTGATGAAAATTATCTATCTATGTTTAAAATATTAAAGAAGGCACTAATATCAGCACCAATCCTGACATCACCGGATTGGTCCCTAGCTTTCGAAGTCATGTACGATGCCAGCGACCAAGTTGTGGCTTACATGTTGGGCCAAAGAAAGGATAAGAAGTTGCATGTAGTATTCTATGCAAGCATGACACTTCTAGGCAATAACTTAACTACACCACCACTGAGAAAGAGTTACTAGCAATAGTGTATGCATGTGACAAGTTTCGATCATACCTTATAGGCTCTAAGTTGATCATTTTTACAGATCACGTTGCACTTAAGTATCTTTCACCAAGAAGGATGCAAAACTAAGACTCATTCGATGGATATTACTATTACAAGAATTCGACATCAAAATACGAGACAAAAAGGGAGCAAATAATAGGGTAGCAAACCACTTATCACATCTGGAAGGATGGAAAATTGAGCAGAGTGATAATATTAATGAGAGATTTCCCAATGAAACCCTGATGTTACTTGACAGTATGGTGACAACATGGTTCTCTGATATAGCAAATTTTGTTACCAGCGGTAAGCTTCCTTCAAAGTGATCATATCAGCAGAGAAAATGATTCTTGTATAAGTGTATCCATTACTTACGAGATGACTTGATCCTATATCATATATGTGTTGATGAATTAATAAGAAGGTGTGTTCCGGAGGAGGAAATGTCAAAAATATTGATGCAGTTTCATGAAGCTAATTACGTTGGACATTATGGTGTGAACAAAATGGCAGATCGAGTATTTGAATGTGGATTTTATTAGTCACATCTATTTAAATATGCTCGGGCATTCGTGACACAATGCGATGAGTGTCAAAGAGTGGGGAACATATTAAAAAGAGATGAGATGCCCTTATCTAACATCTTAGAAGTCAAAGTTTTCGATGTGTGGGGACTTGACTTCATAGGACTTTTCCCATCCTCCATGGGGAAGATGTACATTTTAGTCAAAGTGGACTATGTATCACGATGGGCTGAAGCTATGGCAACTCCAACGAATCATGGAAAAGTCGTGTAGAAATTCATAAGATCATAACCGATTTGGAGTGCTAAGAACATAAATAAACAATGGAGGAGCACATTTTTGTACTAAATCTTTCGACGATCTTTTTAAAAGATGTAGAGTTCACAATCTTGTCACCACTCCTTACCACCTGTAAATGAGTGGACAAGTGGAAGTCGTGAACTATGAGCTAAAATGCATATTAGAAAAGATGGTAAATCGTTCAAGGAAGGACTGGGCATTAAAGCTGGATGATGTCCTGTGGGCTTATCAAATCGCTTTCAAAATCCTAATAGGAATGACTCCCTTTAGGCTCATATATGGTAAAGCTTGTCATCTACCCGTGGAACTTGAGGATAAAGCATACTGGGCAATAAAAGCTTTAAACTTTGATTGGAAACAAGCAGGTGAACGAAGACTACTACAATTATACGAACTTGATGAATTTTGCTTTAATGCATATGAGAATGCCAAATTATAAAAGAAAAGGTAAAGAAGTGACATGATTCTCATATTAAAAAGAAAGAGTTCAAAGTAGGAGATGTGGTTTTATTATATAATTCGAGATTGAAGTTGCTTCCCGGAAAGCTCAAATCACAGTGGAGTAGGCCTTTCAAAGTAATCCACGTATTCGAACATGGAGCTTTAGAATTAGAAAATCATAACAAGGAAACCTTCAAAGTGAATGGACATAGATGCAAACTGTATCTCGGAGGAGTATTCTTATAAGAAAGGGAAATAATTTCTTTCCTTTCAAATTTCTTTCCTTTCAAATGATTAAAAGTGCTTCAAACAATGAATGGTTAAGCTAAAGACCATAAAGTAGCAAATTTCAGTAGTTAGGTTTGTTTTGAATTCTAGAATTAGAGTTTTTAATTACAATTATTTGGAACAGTTTGGATGGCGAAATTGCTTGGTATTGAAGATAATATAAGTTAAGGAAGCATGCTCAAAGGTTACATAAAGAAAGAATGACAAAACAGGACAAGGGTATCAAGATTTACTATGTCACAATCGTGCATGTTATGTCATGATCATACACGTATTAAAATCCCTTCTGTCATGATTGTGACATGTGACTGGAAATCCAAGACACGTGATTTTCACCCTTTAAGCCCATTTTACCCTTCATTCTTTAACCCTAAGCCTTTATATTCATCCTTCTTCTCATTTGCTCACACATAACTTCTCTCTCTAAGCTTTAGCCACCATCACATATTACTTACTTCTCTCTACACTCCTCTTAGGTTTTCATTTTTTCTCTTGCATTGTTTAACCAAATATGCCTTCCTCTTACCCATATTTTGTACTTTACACATAAATCTTTCATTCTTTGAGTGATTTCTAGAAGATTTGGTGGTATTTGTATTCCTTCATGTTTTTTGGGTAGTTGTTAGTGTATTTTGTTGTGTTTTTTTATCTATTTTTGTAGATTTACACTTCATAATGGGACCAAGAACAAGCAAGGTCCCAAATGCTCATAACCAAAGGGAAAAGCACGAGTAGCGGGGCGAGGTGCGCGAAATAAGGCTGCAAACTTTTGAGCACCTTTTCTGATATATTGGAAAGATAAGGTATTAGATTCCAAACCATTTGCTCTAAAAGTGTTTGTGCACCTAGGTATTTTGATTTTGATATCTTGTACAATCTTGGGTTGAAGGATAAGGTTGAGAATTTAAGTCATAAAATTCAATGGGACAAAGTCATTAATTTTAGCTATGTTGTGTATGAAGAATTAACCCGTGAATTTTATACTTCACTTCAATTTGAGTTGCAAAACCCAAGCAAACTTTATTTTCATTTACGGGGTCATCCATATCAATTGAATTATGATGTTATGTCTGAAATTGGTGGATTTCTAAATTCGAACATAATTGATACACATGCCAAGAGGTATTAGACCCAATTAACATGGTTGGATAGCTTTAACGTTAGGAATGCCCATAATAATGTTATTTGTACTCCTGAACATTTGTCACTTCATAAGTTATGTGTCAAACCGTTTTTGATAAATTAGAAAATAACAAATGTTATATGAAAGAATTATTCATTTTACGGTGCATGGATAATGATGTTAAAATTTACACAACTACTTATATCTTTAATACTATAACTGCTACTCTTAAAAAGAAAAGTAGTTATCTTGGCATGGGATATCTAGTTACCACAACTGCTGATTATTATAGTGTGACTGTTGATGGACTAACTGTTGTTTTACCTGAGTTTCTTAATCGCACCCATCTAAGGAGAGCTGAGATCTTGGCGGTCCACCATATGGAAGTCCATGATGTCAATTCCAAGACACATGTGAAACACATAATAGGGTAGGCTAGTTCGAGCTCTGCACCACCTCAACAGCAAAATGAAGACTCAAGCAGTGAAGAGACCGAGAATGACGAAGAGGACAGCTGGGAGAATGTCCTCAATTTGGTTTCCGACAACAACAAACTTTTGAAGGAGATGGCCCAAGAACAATGACGACAATGAGGCGACATCAAGAAGATTTACAAATACTTCGTTGCTTAGGGTGTTCAAATTCTGTCTCCAACACCATCACCACCTCGATCACCTTAACGAGTTTCATGCTTTTACCTTTCTTTATGTTATTTCTTGCTATTTTTATATATGTGGTGTTTATTCTCTCACATTGAGGATAATGTGTTATCCAAGAGTGGGGAGGTTTGTATTGACCTTACCATCATGAGTGTGAATTTTGCATACTATATTGTTAGTTTTTGATTAGGTTTACATGGTGTGAGCATATGTGTGAATTGTTTCAATGTGTCAATGGCATTAACTTGACGGAAGTAGTTTAGCTTTGACCATAATCATTGAATTTGTAAAGGCATATTGGCATGTGAATTTTATATTTTAAGTATCTTTAGTTAAATATGCATGTTAATTAGGATATGACGTTAGTTTGTTCACCTTAGGAAATTTGTTATATACATTTATAATTATATGTCAATTGAATGAGTTAGTATCATTAGTAATCTTTCATGAGGATGATTGACTAAAAAAATGAGGTAGGCTATGTGAAATTGATTATAAAAAAAAGAATGTGTCTTAAATAAATAACTATTCGTCTGGCCCTTTTAAAACAAATTTTGGGTTATGAATAAAGCTAGTAGCCAGTTGAGAATGTGATATAGCTGAGTAACCAGTGACATTCATGACAAAATGTTTGTCTTCACTTCAAAAAGCTAGAATGACATTTTGACTAAGCTAATTAACAAAACATGGCCTAGTTGAATAACTGGAGACATTCATGACAAGGCGTTTGACTTCATGTCAACTAGGTTTTTATGAATGGATACTTAGTGATAGTTGCAATTTTGGTTAATTACTAATTATCAATGTATGTGTACAAGTGCCATATGCAAATGAATATGGTGTTGATATTTTGATTAATATGTATATCTAAATTGCTTAGCCATAATATGCATAGATTAGTATGTTGGTACAACTTGAATGATTGGTGTTTGTAGTTAAATTGATTTCATGAAATTAGATGCCATTGTCTCATTAGTGCATGTTGCATAAATGTATGTTTTTACGTTTGGTTTGTTTGAGTTTGTGTTTTGTTTTTTCTTGAGGACAAGCAAATGTTTAAGTGTGGGGATGTTGATAGGTGTAGTTGATACTATGTTTTGATAGGTGTTTTAGTATGCTTATAGGTGTCTATTAGATGATTATTGCGTGTGTAGGATTAGAATTATGTTAGTGTGTTTGCTTGTTTATGCTTTAAGTGTTATGTGGTTTAGAGCATGATTTTAGATCTTAATCTTATGTCCCTTAAGGTGTTTGATGTGTTTGTTAGTGATGGGAACCAGAGAAGTGAAGAATGGAGGAAGTTGGAATGTGCATGGGTTACATGACAGAGTTATGATCTTGCATGCAATGTCATGGTCGTGATATAAGGGTTTTTCTACAGGGTCACGATCATATATGCAATGTCACGATCATGACAGAAGGTTTTTTTTGTAGTGTCATGATCATGACAAACACTTCCTAGGCGTGAGATTTTTTATTTGTTTTGAGGTTTTGGGGCAATTTTGGAACCAAATGAAGTGGGTAAGCCCTAGAATTAACCCTAAGATCTAAAATACTATAAAAGAACATAAACACTCTAAAAAGGGTAGCCAACATCTTATTGAATTGGATCAAACAAGGAGAATCAAGAAGAGTGTTGGAGATTTCTAGATTCAGTTCCATATAAAGTTTTTCTTTCTTTCCTTTTGTTATTTTCATTAAACTTAATGTGTAAACTGGATTTGAAGATGTTGTTTACGTTTGTGATGTTTTAAATTTCTAGATTAGGATTTTTTTCTTAAGTTATTTTGTCACTTGATTATTATTGAATTTAGTACAATATTCTAGTGTGGTGATATTTATGCATATCAATACTTTGACGTAAATTGAGGGAGTGAGTCAAAAGTAATCAGATTAGGTTGTGCAACAAGAGTTGGCAATTTAATAAGTCAGGCAAATATCATATTGATAATCATAAGAAGAGAGATCTTGCATGAGAACTTAATTATTCAATAGATCACTTCAAAACTAGTTGAAAATGTTAAGAATTTTTTATTAATCGGGAGGTTGAAAAATCTGAATTTCGTAATCAATTAGGGTTAATCAATTATGGTTAAGTGATTAGGTCTTAAGAGAGAGTAATCAATCCCGTAGATATTCTCAGATCAACATCTAATTAAATCAATAGTGGTTAAGGGAACAAAACAGCGAAAGAATAAATCCTAAGCTTCATCCTTGATCATCCTTAGATAATTATGGGAGCTCAATTGTTAGTTGGTTATTTGCTTAATTTTATTTGGTTGCTTTAATTTTTGTTATTTACTTTCATTAAATTCATATTCTAATACCTTAGATAAAGTTAGGTTCATTTAGTTTTAACTATTTCCTCATGGGATCGACACCTTTGATACTATAAGTTTACAATTCGTATACTTGCGGATATTGAGGATTTTATTATAGGTAAAAACTTACTCAACAACTACTTCCATTACTTGTTATTTTATGAGTTGATTAACCTAGAAGGCTATATTAAACTAGATCAATAATTTTTTTAGACACTAAAACTACATTATCTCGAGCTACATCCATATATTCTCTAACTGGTTAATCCACATCTCTATAAAGTTAATACACCTTTAAATACAATATGATTTGTAAGATCCCATGAAACTTTTCACCCAAAACCAAAAAGATCATATAGGTCTTTTCTGAGTGCTTCATTTAACTGCTATAGATATATATGTTTCATCTAGAGTTAGTACACAGTCTCTAGTATAGTCATGTCTCTAGACAAAGAATATGAATATTTCTCTTAAAATTAGTACATAGTCTTTGATATAGCCATATCTCTGAACTATGGATACTTTTATTATCTCTAAAACAATAATGTCTAAGATTATGTTATTGTTTGTATCTTTATTAATACTACACAGTCTCTTTTTAGTTTGTATTCTAGATTGTGTCCTTAGTTACATTTGATCCATATAGGAAATAGGCTAGCACACAGGTATTGGCTAGATTGTATTCCTCAAAAAATTGTGATTTTCTTCAATTTTTTTACTTGAAATATCCTCCAACTCTTAAATAGTTTTTCCTCATTGTCAATTTATAATAAAATCATAAAATAAGTAACAAAAGGTAATTTGATATGAAAAGCAAAATACTTAATAAAATGTATGTATTTTTTATTCGTATCAAAGGAATTTCAATCTCAAAAAGGAAGTTATTCATGTTAGTGGTTATTAATGAACTAAGTAAATATAGGTATTGCATTTCTGTTTCCCATCCATATTTAATAAGAAGCATTGTTAAACTATTTGTGGAGCATATCTTTAAATATATCGAATTTGAGATCTTATTTTATCAATCAATTTTAGAAGGAATTCTTTTTCATAAAATGGATAAAGGTGAAAGTATTTCCCACTTATTATCTACAAACTGATAGTTAGATGGAGAAATTAAACGGAAATTTAGACATTTATCTAATATGCATGGTAGGAGATACTCTAAAGAGATATGATAATTGTTAATTAGTCTATGTTCTTATAATGACTAAAGAACTTCAAGATTTCAAGAATCCATTAGAATGACTTCTCCTAACTTATTTTATTTCTTTATTGTTATATTTCTTATTCTTAATATAAACTAAATTGGATAGATCAAGATAAGAGGATCATTAAAACTATCATTTTGGATCGATTCTTTCATTTAATGAAAGACCCAAGTATTTTGTGAAATATCCATGATTACTTATTATGGTTGAATTGAAATATTCTAGTGTTTTAATTCAATTTCAAATTTCATATACATGGATTAAGAATTCATATGTATGAATGAATCATGGAATGAATAATAAGAGTTATATGGAATTCTAGAAATAGGACCCCTTAATTCTTTTGTGTTAGAATCAAATATATCATGGGAATTCAAAAAATGAGTTAATGCTTTCTTAATGACTTTGATTAGGAATTGAATTCAATTATTTAACTGAAGGATATGGGTTATGTTTCTAAAGAAAGAATATGGCTGTAACTTTCGAACTTCTACTAATCGCAAAAACTAAGGATAATCATTGATCAAGATAAATTTAAGCACGAAAAGGTCCAAGGGTGATTTTTTTAGTTGGATCTTATTTATCAAATGATTGCTTCATTCTAGGTCATTGTTTTGGTATTTATTTTATATTAGTAATTTTAGTTTGTTAATCATTATTTTTAGGTCAATCATTCACTTTATTAGATTAAATAATAGAAAGATAATTAGTAGTATTATTTGTATTCCTCATGGGATATACGCTCGCATTCACTAAGCTATACTATAATGATAGGTGCATTTTCCTAATGATTTTTAGAATTGTTTTTATTATGATACATATCACATCAAGTTTTTTGTTGGCATTGTTGTAGACTATGATATTAGGAATACTTTATTTTATTAAACTAATCATTTTCTTCTTTTTTAATTAATTTATTTATTTCAAAATTTCATTTTTTGTCCTTATGTTTGTTGGCTGAATTTCAGGACTTATGTACTTTGGTTTATGACTAAGAGTAGTTTCAAAGTACTACTTGGTCCAGGTTCAAAAATAAAAGGACTTCACTTTGGAATTTAAGAGAGATAAACCTAGAAGTTTTTAGGTTACAGTAACTAGACACAACAACAAGATGGTTGAGATAGCGTAATATAGGGGATTATGCCAGGCCTTTGCTTAAGGGGATCAGATATAACATTATTAGGCTAAAAGTGGTAGCCAGTACTTTTATGATCAAACATAATATGATTAAAATGGTTCAATAACTTATGTAGTTTGATGGCTTACTTGATGAGGATCCAAAAGCACACATCAACAACTTTTTGGAGATTTATGATACCTTTAAGATTAATGGAGCTTTGTAGGATGCTAACTAGTTAAGCCTTTTAGATTAAGGGACAGAGCAAAATTGTGGTTAAGGTCTTTGCCTACTAGATCCATTACCCCATAGAACAGGCTTGCTAAGATGATTTTATCCAATTATTTTCCTCTAGTATGAATTACAAGACTTAGAAAAGACATCTTCTCCTTTCAACAATTAGAGATTGAAATGTTGTAGATGAAGGAGCTATTAAGAAAGTGATTACACCATAGACTTGATTTGGGATTGCAAATGAAAACATTTCACTATGGGTTGAGTTATTCATCCAAGAAGTTGATCAAAGCATCTTTGGATGGAACAACTAGCTTTAAATTGTTAAGGAACTACAAAAGCTTATTGAAAATATTACTATGAATAATTACTAGTAGGAGAGTCTAAGGTTAAAGCCATAATCTAATGGCTTCCATAATGTAGATATGGTGACAATTTTAAAGTCACAGGTGGAAGCATTGAGTTGGAAGATTAGCAATATGGGATTGGCACCTTAACTAGAACAAGTGATGAATTATGACATTTGTGATAGGGGACACCTTAATCATAAATGTCAAGCCCCTTAAAATATAGGATAGCTAACTAAGTAAAATGTTTTCTTTTTTAAAAAAATAGGTCTCAGTAACACGTTTAATAACACATGTAATCTTGGGTGGATAAACCATCCTAACTTTTTTGTATAATAACCAAGGAAAATAAGGATAATGCCCTCCACTCAGATTTTATTATCAATAGTAGTAATCAAGGAAGCCAAGTCTTATAGAGCTCATAAAGTAATTCATTACTATATATGTGGCTCATTTCCAACTTACTAAATTGTCTCTTTAAAATCAATAATCTTCTATCCATAACTTGGAAAATCATATTAGACAGTTTATTAAAATTGTCTTTAAAACTTAGTTAGGTACTTTGCCTAACAATTTAGCCAAACTTGAGGGAGAAAGTGAGCATGGTGACTTTAAGGAGTGGAAAAGAGTTTAAAGTTGAAAAGAAAACGGTTTTGTGAAAGAAATGAAGGATGAGTAGAAGGAGAAAGAGAAAGAGGAGGAGATTAAGAAGAAAGTGGTCAAAAAGTACCAAATAAAAATTCATATCCAAACAGTGAGATAAACAAAAGGGAAGATAAAGTTGGTAAGTTTTTAAGCTTTTAAAACAATTACATCTTAACGTTCCTTTTTCTTTAAGCAATTTCACATATGATAAATATATGTCAAGTTCTTAAAGAATCTTCTTTGTAACAAGAAGAGACTTGAGGAGTGCTCTATTGTCCTACAAAATAGGCTACCCCTAAAACTTAAAGGATCAAGGGGTTTTACTATTCCTTGTAATATTGTTAGTTTTTAAATCAAAATGTTATTAGTAGATTTAGGAGTTAGTATTAATTTGATGCCTTATAACATGTTTAAGAGATTAGGATTAGGTGAACCTAAATGTACTAAGATAAGCATTCAATTAGTGCATAGACAAATTATCATAGCAACATTGTAGAAGATAATATGATTAAAGTTGCCAAATTCAAAGGTTCCCTTAATCTTAGGATGACCTTTCTTAACTATTTCTAAAGTTATGATAGTTGAGTATAATGTGAAATTAATCCTAAGGGTATGGGACAAGGAATTAGATTTTATGATATTTGAAGCCATAAAACATCCCCTTAACAAAGATGATATTTGTTTCTCTATATGTGTGATTGATATTGAAGTTTCTTGTATTATACAATAAATAATCATAAAAGATCCATTGGAGACCTGTATCATGCAAGGAAAAAAAGGGGTTATAGATAAGCAAATTCTAGTTTAGCATATGGCATGTTTGGAAGTTAATGAGCCTATAACTAAGAAGAAGAACTTTTAGGAGATTAAAGGAGAGTAGAATTAGGCCTTCAACTGAGGACCTTGAATGAGTTAATTGCTTAAGAAGAAGTCTAACTAAAAAAACTCATAAAGAAGCACTTGTTAGGAGGCAATCCAAAAAATAGGTGTTTTGTTTCAATTTGGTACCTTTTGGGATCTTTAGAATTAGTTTTAGTATATTTTTGCTTGGTGTTGATTTTGTTGAATGTGTTTTTAATTTAAAAGTAGTTTTAAAATCATGGATTTAAATATATTTTGATGATCCTTCATTATTGGATCGGGATTTTCTTACTTGGGATAAGATTTAGTTGAGTTTTACTGGCTATATAGGCAATATTGTACCCAAAATGAATCCTTGTTTTTTCAACATCCTAACATGTTTCCAGAAAGTGAGCCAGTAACTGAAAGAGCCTCAGTGACAGATTATAGATCAAGGATTATTGATGACATTAGATAAGGCCAACATTCTTTTATTATCAGGGGAGTACCACTTATCTTAATTTCTATCTTTCCCCTTATGTTCTAGTTTTTCATTGTTATTTGTATATTATGTACATTAAGGACAATTTACAACTCAAGTGTGGAGGATGAAATTAATTACTTATGCTTAAAAATTTTGTTATGATTAGCGTCATACAGAAATTTTTAGGAAAGTTTTTAACTTTAGAAAGATATTGATTGAGATAATTCATTATAAGATAACTGTTATTGTAATTTGATTCAGTTAGACAAGTAGTCATAAGCATTGATGAATAAATTAATTTTAATCTACTTTATTAATTTTAAAAATGGATACTTAATTTTCCATATGATAATTTTGTATAATTTGGACATATAATTGAGTTAGATGTGAATTTTTTTAACCATTTTTTGAAGCCCACTGAAAAAAAAAGTGTACGAATAAGTGAGCATTAAATAAATTCACTCTAATGGCTTCAAACTAAGTAAAAAGATTGAAATTAAAGAGTGCTGCTAGTAACCATTTGAAATGGTGACCTAATGGAGTAACTAAGATTATTCTTGACAAGGTATTTACTCTCATGTCAAAAGGTTAGGTGAATTTTTAAATAAGCCTCAAAATCTCTCGTGTTAGTTTAAAGTCAAATGCTTTTTCTTTTCTTTAAATAGAGGTTATGAAAACGTTTGAAAATTAAAGCATCTTTTTCATGTATACTTTATACATTAGGTTGAATTTTGTGGGTTGAGTTAAAGTTTGAAGGATTATGGTGTTAAATAGCATTGATTCATGACTTGATATGCCTAGAAATTTGATAAACTTTTTAATTGAATAAATAACAAAAAGTCTAGATTATTGATTTATTAAATTCATTGCCACATATCTAATTTAAAAGTGATGAAATTGATTTGGTTGAAGACAAAAAAAAGCTCAAGTGTGGGGGATTCAACAAATGCTAATTAGACTATGTTCTTATCATAATTTTGAGAGTTTTCATAAACTTTGATGTTTTTATAGGATTTAATGCTAAATGTGGCTTATATTTTTTGCTCCCAATTGAAGAAGAATGATTCCAAGTAAGTAGGAGCTATATCAGACAAGTTTTGGCATAATTTTAGAGGAGTATGGGTCAAATGTGGACATATATCTTTAGAATATGATTAAAACTTAAAATTTTGTTCCACTCGTATAGGCTACCGATTCATTATATTTCTTTGAGGATTTGTCACATGAACAATACAACCTAAACTCAAACTCATGTTCATAGCCTTCAAACCTTTGTTCTCAAGATCAATTCTTAGATGCATGATTTAAGGTTTAATTATAAAGTTACTAAGCTAACACAGGTGCAACATGGACCCATGTTAGTTAGTCACATGTAAATAGTAATTTTTATGAAAATTCTAGAGTTTTATATTTAAAGGATAAAGAGGGGAAAAGGATAGGGGAGCAATCATAAGGAGTTAAATGAAAGCGTCTAGGGATAAGTGAGGAGCAACTTTGGAGATGGAGAAGATGATTCCATCAAGATTCAACTAAAGAACTTCAAGATTTCAATAATATATGAGAATGACTTTTTCTATCTTGTTTTCTCGTTTGATTGTTGTTGGTTTTCTTATTCTTAGTACAAATAAGATTGGATAAATCTGGATGGGATGAACCCTATAACTATATGTTTACAATAACTCTTTGATTTAATGAAAGACCCAATTTTTCTTATGAATTATTCATGTTTATTTCTTACTATTGAATTGATATTTGCTAGCTTTTTGATTCAATTTCAGATCTCATATATAAGGTTGAAAAATCATATGTGTGAATAGATGAATAATAAAAGTTTTGTGAAATCCTAGAGATAGGACCGCATAAATCTTTTAAGTTAAAGTCAAATCTAACAACAAAGTTCATAAAATAAGTTAATAAGTTCTTAAGAACTTTGATTAGAATGAGATTTCAGTAAATCAATTTAAGGATAAAAGTTATATTTCTTGAGAAAAAATCTGGGTAACATTGAAATTTATACTGATTTAAGAAACTAGAGTTAATAATTTAATCAAAATAAATTTAAGCAAAGAAAGGGTCCAGGGGAGTCTACATCTAAATCTTGTTCATCAATTGGTGGCTTTAGTTTTGTTTATTATTTTGATTTGCTATTTTAGTTTAGTAAATCATTTCTTTTAAATCAATCATCCATTTTGTTGGATTAGAAAATAAAAATAATAAGTACTTTTTGAAAAGTAAATAAATAAATATCATTTATAATGCCAAAAAAGGCAATCAGACAGGTACAACGTGATAGATACAATAAATGGAGAGACTATGAGATTAGAAATCCAAACCTCATAGTAAAGCTAGAACATAAACTAGATTTATCAAAACAAGATTACAATAGATCCCGATTATGTTTCACGGAAAAGTTGAGGCTATCAGTAACATGGTTAGCCATCAGTATCTATCTGATGCAAGAACAAGTCGTATTTGTAATTGTATATTTATCTGAGTGAACATCCTTGAATATTCTTTCGTTTCTTTCAAACCATATCGTGTAGACTGAACAAGTTATAGCTAGACTTAGACACTTCTTGTCCTTACCAATCCTTTTATAGAGATTTTCTGTCCACCCCAAAATGTCTTCCCATTCATTCATAGGAAAAACGAAATTCATCCTTCCCCAAACAGTAGAAGAGAACCTGCACTTGAAGAATAGATGGTTGGCAATTTTAGGTAGAGTGTTACACAAAACACACATATCCAATTATTACTCACCTTCAGATCCTTGGTCTTCAACCTTCCTTTAGCAGCCAACCATGTTATAAAAGAAGCCTCAGGCATGAGTGATCCATTTCATACTATATTGTACCAAGGAACAATTGGATAAAGAGGTCTTATAGCTTTCATGCAAGAAGAGTTGGTGAAATCTCCACTATTGCTAGTAGACTAGATTAGTCTATTCTTGATGGATGAATTAGGCATGTGACCAAGAAGAATATTCTAAAATCTGTCAACTTCCCTCCTCGTGATCTTCCACTCATTGTCAACAATGATATGATAGACCTTGATGTTGATTGTCCATCCACCTAATAAATTATACAGCTCATCCCTCTTAATCAGAGGACTTTGAGGCTGAAGAGTATGAATGCTAGTAAAAAGTTTGGATAATAGTAAAAAAGAGAGAGAGACAGAGAGAGAGAGAGGGAGAGAGTTTCTCATGAATTGGTAATGAATGTGATTTTCTTTTCTATTTATTATAATGTGAGATATGTTTGCCAATTCCAAGACTTCAGTGCATGCTAATCAATTTAGGGCACATACTAATTTCCAATTGAATGTTACTTGATTCATATTACACTAAATTTATGGCCTTTAAAACAATTAACCAAATCACTTGATATTTATGCATGCTAAGAAACAAGTTTTAATTATAACCTTTTGTTCTCTTTTTACTGTGGGCGGGCTATATGGTAGTATGTCGTTTAACTATCAAGAACTACTATACGCCGCCTATCAATCGTCGGGGCTTGGATTACAACTAGCTTAGCAAATGTCGAACACCTGGGTATATTTTCTGGATATTTTAGGTGGGTTTTTATAATGTTTATGCCAATAACAAACAATTGGCCTCATTTGGACTTAGCTGTTGCTGCAGTGGGATCAGTAATGCAGACGTTCTCCAAACATACGAGGCTTTCTTTAGGCGCTAATGATCAACATTTTGCTGGGTTTTATTGACAATACAATATCATTTTCTTAATTGTCCTCGATTTGACCGACGTGAGTATGCTAAATTGCATAGGAATAGCATGATTTGTAGGAATTGTAGAAGTTAGAAATGTCATAGAATGGAAATAGAAGTGTGAGCCTAAAGGGCACTCGTGCTATCTTTTTGCACCAAAATCAGAAGGGTATAGGTTTAACATTAGCAAGTTAGATACAGTTACAATCTAATTGATAAAAATGCCAAACTCTTCTTTACTGTCTGTCTCTAGGAGAATAAGTCAAGAACCAGCTCATCAACCAAAGAAGTTAGTATCCCCTCCTCAATCTCTATACCCTCTTCAAATGCTTCTAAATCAAAGTCAAGCCACCTTCCATAATGGGTGCTCATATCCTTGGCTACAAGTTCATCCACCATCATGTCTCCCATGCTTTCCCAACGTAAAATTTCCGTGTACAGTTGATTCGCCAACCAACCTTTTCTCTGAAGCAACATCCACAATTTTGCCCATGCTTTGCAGCTCCCACCGAAAGCTTGTCCACACATGAAATCCAGGTGGTCACAAATGCAGTCGAACAGAATTTTTCGCCCAAGCTTGGAGAATTTCTCTTCATTTCTTTGCATTTGAGTTTCTTGATTCTCCATCCAATCAAATAGGTTTGGTCTCATAGCCTTTGGGGACTGGCCTAACAAGATATCTTTTAGCATTGGCTCCGCATAATTGAATACCTCCCTCACATATGCTAATTCCAAGCTGTTAGAATACTCGGATCGAGGCACTGAGAATGTTCTAGAATGT
>JAOQMM010000006.1:12177505-12194920 GCA_027563515.1 Erythroxylum platyclados
AAAGACACCTGCTATCTTATATATATCTGTGCTCCTCTCCTTTTTTTTCTTTAATAGGTTATGTTGGTTTTTTATCAAATAGCTAGGTTTTTGGGCTTTACAGTTCTCCCCTTTAAAAAGTTTTTGTCTTTGACATTAAATTACGTACCTAAGGATTAAAACAAATGAGGATATTGACGTTAAAATTCATCCTCTATTTCCCAAGTGGCCTCTCTTGAAGAATGATGATGACTTCATAAAACTTGTACCATCATAATCTTCATCTGCTTAATTTCCTAATTTGTCTATCTAGGATATCCATTGGCTCCTCTTTATTTATAAGTCATATCCTTTACAACTTGATCTCAGGCCTCAATATAATATGGCTAGGATCTAAGTCATAGCATCTTAACATCAATATGTGGATCACATCATGAGTCTAGGATAACTCTGGAGGTAAGGCCAGTCCGTAAGCTAACAGTCACTTGTTGTACCATCTCATATGGCCCAATGTATCTTAGACTCAACTTCCTCTCCTACCAATCCTCAAAATCCCACTTTAAGGTAATACCCATAGAAATATCATTTCTCCAATATTGTACTCTATTTCTCAAAAATGTTAACCAATATAACTCTTTCACCGATCCTAAGCTACCTTCAAGCATCACCTTACCACCAATATTTTCTCCACCGTCTCTTAAACCAACTTTGGCCCCTCCAATAATTTGGCACCCTCTATATCCCAACATATCGGATCTCTACACTACGTACCATATAATGCCTTAAATGATGACATACTAATGCTAGAGTGATAATCATTATTATATGCAGACTTCGTTAAAGATAGATATCTATCCCGATCACTCTCAAAATTCAGCATACAAGCTTTCATCATGTCCTTCAATGTTTGACTCGTATGCTCCAACTATCTATCCAACTAAGAGTGAAATGTAGTATAAGTCTAATGACATAAAAAAATTTATTTAATACATTCTTATTTATATTTTTATTATTTATTAAATAAATTATAGACAATTTTATCATATTCCTTTTTATATATAAGTAATTATTATTTTATATAGGAGAAACTTTAAGTTTTTCAATTTAGTCCTAATTTTTTTAAATTTATAATTTTAATTGGTATTTAAATTATTTAGCGAAAATATAAGTAACATATGCTTACTTAATTTAATTAAAATAATCAATTTATCATTGAAATCATAGTTGATATAAACAAATGAATATGGTCATCACATAATTAAAATTGTGTGTATTATTTTTATTATTATTTACATTATCTATTTTTAAATATAAATTGAATAAATTTTAAATAGATGTAATACTTTATAAAATATTTTTATATAAATTATTTAATAAGTCAACGAATCAAAAGAAAATCGAAAGATTGATTCAAATATTGATTTGGAAATTTAAATTATTAGGATCTAAAAATATGGAAGAAAAAAGTCAAAAAGTCACTCCTTAGAAATTCAACTCAAAGTCACTGTTAACAATGTTTTCTAGGCCATGGAGTTGAGAAAATGTTTCTGCTACAAGGAAGTTTCCCTGTAGATTCGAAGATGGTGCTGGGTTATTGTTGTATAAGCAAGCAAATTAGGATACTTCCTGTCTTCTTTAATTTCGTGGAAGAAGATCCGAAACTTCATAAGCGTCAAAGCGTAAACGATCCAACTCGTAGAGCACGTTCACAAACTCACCATAGGATTAGGATCAACATTAGTTTATTTAATTTATGCTCATGCAGACACCAGAATTTCCCCTAAAATGCAATCGTGGAAAATCTTTACTAACCCGAAATTGCACAGATCTTTCCCCTCCATTGACTGTACTCGGCTTTCCAACGCTACTCAAGCCTGTCCCGACGACGATTTTGACGTGGAAGCATACCTATGGTCTCTTAATTCTGTTCACGCA
Source organism: Erythroxylum platyclados (assembly GCA_027563515.1). NCBI lineage: Eukaryota > Viridiplantae > Streptophyta > Magnoliopsida > Malpighiales > Erythroxylaceae > Erythroxylum > Erythroxylum platyclados. The sequence continues at coordinate 12,179,420 of JAOQMM010000006.1, forward strand.
ATTAACAAAAGCTTTAATTATAATAATAATTAATTGAGTTGTGGAGAACTATATTTTGATATATTCACATTTGCAAACTGTTACTTTCAATTTGGGCAATTGAAGGAAAATAAATAAGCAAACCTGAAATCATGAGGAGACTAAAAAGAAAGACCTCAGAGTATAGTCTTATTACATGTGAAAACATTCATCAAGTTGTGATAGGAATTCACCCTCCAAATTCAAATCAACATTACATAATGTTCTTTTAACCCTTTCCTTTCTCAAAGCACCATTTTCCAGGAAACCTTCTCCGTGATTTCTGACAACGCTTTTAATTTCTACTCATCCACGTCAGGTTAATGTATTCTCTGTAATGATACAGATTTCATAGCGTACCAGTCGAAAAAGGTATGAAATCTTGTTATACGATACCATACTATCCATTTCTTCTGGTACCAGCTGGTACTTCCATAAAGTTTCAGAAGTTGAGGGACTTATTTGCAAATTGATTATGGAATTTTGGAATTGTTTTGATCACTTGATTAGTTGATTGTTAATTGAATATTGAATTGTGTATTTCTGATTTTGTATTGTGTAGTAATTATGTATGTTGAATTGTTAGTCCTTGGTAAATTGTGTTGGATTAAATTGAATTGGTAGTGTATTGTGTATGTTGATTGTAGAGTTAATTTGAGTGAAAAACTAAGAAAGTTGATTAAATTAGAGAATGAAAGATTATTAAATTAAAGTTGAGAATTTTAGTAACAAATTGGATTAAAATTAGTTAAGAAAACAAAATATTGATAAGCATTACAAATTAAATTGTATAAGCAAACAAATTAGATTAATTTATAGTTGAATTATGTGATTACAAAAAATAGGTTGTAAACTTATAGTTGTAAGTTATGGTTAAAATTGAATATGTTATAGTTGTGAGTGTAAGTCTTTAGTTTATGGTTGAATGAAGTAATCATACAAAATGAGTTATATTATATAAGACGCATATGTGTATTGTGTATGATGAATACTTGAATTGTTGATTTTTAACTTATTGGTCAATTGTGTTGGATGAAATTGAATTACGTAGTGTATGTTAACTCTTCATTGTGAAGTTAACTTGAGTAAGAAATTAAGAATCTTGATTAAAATTGGTGTATGAAAGATTGTTAAATTAAAGTTGGGAATTAGGATTTTAGTAACAATTTTGATTAAAATTAGTTAAAAAAATAATTATAAGCATTACAAATTGAATTGTATAAGTAAACAAAATATATTAGTTTATAGTTGAATTATGAGATTACATAAAGTAAAATTTAAACTTATAGTTGTAAGTGTATGTCTTTAGTTTATGGTTGAATGATGTAATCATACAAAATGAGTTATATTATATAAGATGTATATGTGTATTATGTATATTAAAAACTTGAATTATATTATGGCTGAAGTTGAATATGTTATAGTTGTGAGTGCATGTCTTTAGTTTATGGTTGAATAATGTAATCATACAAAATGAGTTATTTTATAAAACGTATATGTGTATTGCGTAATGTTATATGTTAAATATTTGAATTGTAGGTTTTTGACTTATTAGTGAATTGTGTTGAATAAAATTGAATTGTGTATGAAGTAATCATACAAAATGAGTTATATTATATAATATTTATATGTGTATTGTGTAATTGTGTATGTTGAATACTTTAATTATTAGTTTTCGACTTATCGGTGAATTATGTTGGATGAAATTGAATTGTGTATGATGTAATCATACAAAATGAGTTACATTATATAAGATATATATGTGTATTGTGTAATTATGTTTGTTGAATACTTGAATTGTTAATTTTTGACTTATTGGTAAATTGTGTTGGATGAAATTGAATTTTGTATGATGTAATCATACAAAATGAATTATATTATATAAGATGTATATGTGTATTGTGTAATTGTGTGCGTTGAATACGTGAATTGTTAGTTTTTGACTTATTGGTGAATTGTGTTGGATGAAATTGAATTTTGTGTGATATAATAATCCAAAATGAGTTATATTATATAAGATATATATGTGTATTATGTAATTGTGTATAAGATGTATACGTTTTTGTGCTAGTTTGGACTTTTAATTTAAGCAATACATAATTTGTGATAGTAGTTGATAATGAAATTATGTGTTTTGATATGAAGTTATTAAGTTAATTTTGATATATGTCTTCATTTATTTAATAGATAAATGGAAGGAGGTTCAAGTACTCCTGATAATTCAACCACTTTAAGAAGATACAATGATCCAATTTGGGCTCATATTGGATTGGTTCTCGGAATGAAGAACCATATCATTTGTTTGTTTTGTAACAAGTATTTGAAAGGTAGAAGAATCACCTGATTAAAGAAACATTTAGCTGGGGTTAAAGCTGATATGGAGCCTTGTTAAAAAGTGAGCATGATGTGAAATAACAAATGAAGACTTTGTTTGAAGAGTATTAACACGAGAAAAATAGAAGGTAAAGATTGAATTACAAATTTGGTAGAGAAAGTTCGTTTGTTGGTGTTCAGGATGATAGTGGGAATGTTGAAGATGATAGTATTCCTACCTAACAAGAAGTGAATGTTGCACCGATGTTAGGAAAAGAAGAAGACCGATGTCTAATTTTTTCGCACCATGAACAATTCTTGAAGCTCAACCTTCAATTCGTAGTACCTTACAATCAAGAGAAGCGGCTCATAATGTAGATATGGCAATGACTAGATGGTGGTATGATTCAAATATAGCATTCAATTCTTCCCGGTCTTATTATTATCAACCTATAGTAGATGCTATTGCCTCTTACAATCTAGGATACAAAGCTCCTTAAATTGATGACTACAGAGGTAAACTTTTAAGTAGCTCTGTTTGTGAAATTAAAAGTTATTTGGATGAAAGAATAATGACTTGGGTTACTTTTGGATGTTCAATTATGTGTGATTGTTAGACAAATAGAAGACATGAGTCTATTATTAATTTTTTGGTTTATTCTGCAAAGTACTCAATGTTTTTGAAGTTTATTGATACATTTAGCCTTATTAAGAATGCTGATACTCTATTTGAAATATTCAATGAAGTTGTGAATGAAATTGAGCCAAAAAATATTGTTCAGTTGATTAGTGACAATGATTCCACTTAGAAAGCGGTTGGAAGAAGATTGCAAAATAAGTATAATTCTTTCTATTAAATTCCATATGTTGCACATTACATTGACTTGATGTTGGAAAATATAGGGAATGCTAGATATTTTCTGATTATTGATGAGACTGTGTAAAAAGAATTATGTTGTATAATTAAATTATTCATAATTCTTACTACAATTTAATATATTAAATAATTAAATAATATATATTTAGTTGATAGCAAATAAGATAAAAAACAAAAACAAAAATAAAAAAACCACTTTTTATGATTTTGATAATTTTTAAAAATTGGAAGAAACAAAAATAAAAATCAAAAATCAAAAACTCAAACAAACATATTTTTTTACTGAAATTGAGAACAATAACAAAAATTTAAAAATAGAAATAGAAACAAAAACGGTAATTTCTCAATTACTTTAATATAAAAATGTAGACTCGAAAAAGAAAAGGCTAAAGTCAATCCGTTACGCGGTTTAGTTAGTCATTCTTAATTAAGAAAGTCTCTTTCCTTTCTCTTAGATACTTTTGGGGCATCCCCAGTGGATCTTTATTCGTTTCGATAAAATATGATCATTCCCGGATTTTCTTCTCGTTACCATTTGTCGAACTTTAAGGATTATAGCCCTGACTATTGTGTTACAACGCGTCATCTTTGCATTTGTACATTTGTAGCTTGATGGTTCCACAAGAAACTTCCATGCAGGTTCTACTGTTAAAGGTCGATCTTCTAAGTCGTTGACTTGGCCGTCTATAAAGCCCCACCAAAATGGCTGGTTTTGTTTGCTCATATCTTAAAATCTAATCTCAACATCTCATAGGGAGCTAGTTCTTGGTGGTCTTTAATGGCGTTGAAAAGGGCTTCTTTTGATGACGGTGAGGATGGTTCTAGGATTCAAGGTGAAGATACCAAGAGGTTTAAGAAGTAGGTGGTTTCTTTCGGCTCTTTGTTTGTACATAGAACCATTGAAGTTGTTGCTTCTTTTGTTCTTTTGAGCTGATCTTGTACTACATATAGTATCTTGTATGCTGAGTTTATGTCTTTTGCAGAGTTATTAGAGATGTGACGGGACTCCTTTCGCTCACAGAATTGGCTTCCAGAATGGAGCCTTTATTTCGAAGAACTGTAAGTACTCCTTTAAACTTTACCTTACATAATCGTTCATCTCTTGTTCAATTCAGCTTTATGTTCTTATACATTTTCTTCTGTTAGTTAGGCTACTCGGTAACATAAAATGGCTACTTGGTTATGTGAATTCAAATTTAGCAGCACCTTTTGAAATATTCAAGATTTACTGTTCGTTTTTCTTTTTTTTGTCCGTTTACTTGCGGTTTCTTTTTATAAAATAAAGAAACTTCCTCTCTTTCTGATTCAGCTCCATTCCTTGTTTTTCCAATTGTTAAAGAATTCTTGCAGCCATTTACCGACCTCATGCTTTATGGGCTTTTCAATCGATGTCTGATAAAGGAACAATTTGTTTATACCAGTTTCGGCTTAGTTGCTCCTAATTGCCAGCGTTTGGATGTTTTTGATTCTCCAAAACTTTAAGACAATCTCAGGAAAGCCTCCATATGGGCGTGTTTGATTCTGTTATGTTTCTAATAACTAAATGCTTGTTTGCTGCTTCATTTTTGGTCAGATTCGAGAAGAGCTGGAAAAGTATACTGCAACCATTCTTCAACCATCGTCTAGGTTCGTTTCTTTCCTCTATAGCTTGTTATTTTTGGGGTATCTGTCAAAAGGATCAACCTTGGATCTTCTTGTTGCAGACCACCGTTTCATCAGAGTGAGACATCTGGAGGAGCAGACTTTTTGCTTTACTTTGTCAACAAACTACCCTCTACCATATTTACTGGTAGTAGGATTGAAGCTGACAATGGTGAACCGATCAAAATCTTGCTGATGGATGCCAGAACTAAGACCGTCGTCACATTCGGTCCTCTGTCTTCAATGAAGATAGAGCTCCTGGTACTTGATGGTGACTTTGGTTCTGACGACCGAGAAAATTGGACTGAAAACGAATTCAACGCCAGCATCATCCGTGAAAGAGATGGCAGAAGGCCGTTGATTACTGGAGAGCGTTTTATTGCCTTAAAAAATGGTGTTGCTCAAGTGACTGACTTAATTTTCACTGATAATTCTAGTTGGCAAAGAAGTAGAAAATTTCGGTTGGGAGCTAAACATGGTCAAAAAGTTTCTGGAGAAGTAAAGATCAGGGAGGGTAGAAGTGAAGCTTTTATGGTGAAGGACCAAAGAGGAGCTTGTACGTTCGCAATTTATCTTTTTTCTGTCTAGTTATCAATTGGGGCGTTACAAGACAAATTTGTAAAGCTGAGATAGTTATAGATAATGCTTAAAGTTGATTGCATTACTACGGGCCTTTTGTAAAAACTACGGTAGAGGCTAACTGTTGGTTTGTTCTTTCAGCGTATCAGAAACGCTACCCTCCTTGCCTGGATGATGAGGTTTGGAGATTGGAAAAGATAGCAAAAGATGGTGCAAATCACACACGCTTGGCCAAGGATGGGATTCACACTGTCAAGGACTTTCTGCAATTACATGCCGCTGATCCATCAAAATTACGCAGCGTTAGCACATGTCCTTGCCTTTATTGTCCTATAGCTTCTTTTTGTTTTATGTTTTTCAATTTTAACAACAAAAAATTTTGTTACTGGGGGACTGCAGATTCTTGGAAATGGAGTCTCAAGCAGGACATGGGATGTAATCATCGAACACGCAAGTACCTGTGTTCTAGAAGATGGCAAATTCTATACATACTTTGAAGCTGGCATTAGTCTTCTCTTCAATTCCGTCTACGAAGTTGTAGGAGCAGCGTTTGATGGTCAGAACTATGAGCCTCTAGATAAGCTGACCCCTCCTCAAAAGGCAAGTGTCTTGTTGAGGTGTCTGAAAGAACTAATATATCTGTGTCTCTAATCTTCAGTTCTGGTTCGATATACGCCAATTAAGTTCAAATATTTTATCTTTTCTTCCAATTAACAGGCTTTGGTTGAAAACTCCAAGAGGCAAGCTTATAAGAATGTCGACAACTTCACCCTTATCAATTCGCATGCAATTTTCGGGCCTTCTCCCCCCCTGATAAGCCCACAAGTTGAGGCATTCGATATCCCTACTGTAGGCCAAGGCATAGAAATGTTTAGTACGGACTTCTAATACACCAATTTGAGTGAAAGTTAACCTATATCGATCTCTTTATACATTCATTGGTGGACTCTTAACTGCTACCGTAATTCCTACTTGTACAGATAAAGCACAAATGCAGCTGGATTTCAAGACCCAACCAAGTACGAAAACATATTCCTCTGAAATAGGAAGTAGCAGTCAGTTCCAAATTCCTCTGCATAGTAGTCCTATGCTAATGTTTCCTCCAATGCTTAAGAACAGCTTCAAACTTGGAGATGTTTCCTCTCTTCCCTACCCAGTTGGTAATAGCTTCTCTCCCGATGATTTGCAATGGCCGTACCTGATAAGTGGTCAAATGACTGATGAAGATATATACCGTGTCCAAGCATCAACCTCTGTTGGCATCTCATCAGCCTGGGGACAAGGTAGTACTAGCGCTTTTCTTCCAACTCACGGGACTGATGGTGAGATAGACCTCTTTTCTACCTTCCCAAGCCAAAGTGTACATATGTCAAGGATTAGAAAACCGAAAACAAGGTGGTGTCAGCTTCGGGCTGTCATGAGATGGGGCTCGGTAAGGCGAAATGTGGCTCACAGAAGAATGTTGAACTACTTATGTGTGTAAATTACTAGACATGTAGGAACCAAAGCATGCCAAGTTTTTTAGGAGATGAGCTCTCCAAAGTGCATAAGAGCTAGGATTGAAAGTTAGGGTCCGATCCTCTTGATTATCAGATTCCTCCTGATATTGTTTAGCCTTTCTTGCAAGTTGAAGGTACCTGAGTTTGTTTCTTGCAAAGTCTTGTAGTTGTAAGCTCCCCGATATTCTTTGATTTCTCCTCCTTGTAAAAGATCAAGGTTTTGTACAGGAAGGGTTCAAAAGGTTACACGAATTGTTAGTTTCATCTTCTTCTGATTCTGTGTTATTTTGCACCTGCAGTTATATTTCTTAGTCACTCTCTTATGATAAACTGTTAGCCTTTCAGTCAATGATGGTTAAAACTTTTGATCAACTATTATGGCTGTCTGGAAATGTTCTTCTATGATACGAGAAATCTGTTGAAACATAAACGTATTGTATGTGGAAATCTTCTTTTGATCTCTTCTTTTCTCACCTTTGAACAATGACATTGTTGGCATATAATACAGTCAATCTGACTCAAAAAATCAGGAAGATGCTCTGATGGAATATTATGGCCATGAATTACTCCCATCTACCAAAATCCGAATAATAATATAATATTCTCATTCAAAAGCTCGAGGTGCCTTTTGTGAAATGTGCCATTCTTCAATCACAAGTGATAAATTTGGCAATCAAACAGATAATCTTATTTTAAGATTAATTACAACTAATAATTACCAAATAATAATCCTATAATTAATCTCTCAAAGGAAAAAAGCTTTAATTGCAATTTTATTATTCAAAGTACACAAAATAACTTTCATAGTAGATGCTACAATAAGTCATTATGTTATATAGCAAGTGAAAGTTTTGAACTTTTTATGCAAATCCTCTAGCGAGTTAGGGATTCCTTAATTCTACTTGTGTTACATAATGAATAGGAGATATAGCCTCCTTATATGGGATTTTTATTAGATCCCTTATCATAAGTCTAACAGACCTTTATATCTTAAACTAGATTGTAGCAAGAGGAATTTAGGCCATTAAACTTGTTGGAGAAATCATGTATGCGTTGAACTTTGGGTGATGCTTGACTTATAGGTTGGCATAAAGATGACATATCGAAGAGGGATCAAGTTGAAGTTCAATGAGCATGTAACAGAATTATGGAATATCGACAAAATCTTGAGAGTAGGTGAGAGTTGGCATATATTAGTTTGTATTAATAAAAATCTTTAATGATGGGCTCAATTCAAATGTGAGGCCAAAGATAATTGACTAACAGTTTGAGGGTGTACAAATGCATTTCACTTTGATGAGGAAGTCCAAATACATGAAATTTTATGAGATTTCTTATACAGGTGGCTCATACTGTTACTTAACTTAGTCATAGAGCAATGCGACTATATCATGAGTGTACTTAAACGGACTACGTAGCAAGATGACTTAATATGGCTAATTGAAGGCTTGTCAAGGTGCTTATTGATTTAGGAGATCATGTGGCAACATATATATATATATATATATATAAGTAATGGGTTTAGAAAATGAAAACACTATCTTAGAAAGTGGAAAAACTTCTCTAAAAAATGTTCATATCACATCCCTTTTCCATGTATATAATAGAAATAGAAGGATTCATGATTTAGGGCACAAGCATGTCAGAGACCGTGTTCTCTCTAAAAGAAACAAAATGATATATGGCCTATGACACACCTAAACTATGTCTTATGCAAACTCAACATACTTAAGGTGAAAAATCCTATGTTGAAGACCTTTTTACATCTTATCATTTTTTACTCCAAAACATTAGGATTAATTATTAGAAGATACACTAAATTTTAAAGATGTTTTCATTGAAATACGAGATCCGAGTTCATCCTAATAGATCAAGCTATACAATATTTTTATCTAGAGTTCCTTATAATGATGACTTTTATTTTATCTATTATTTGTGTTAGTTCAAACATGATTTTTGACTAATTATTTTATATGTTTAAATATGAACAATCCTAGTTATTATCTTTGTATAGATTGATTCAACTTTATTTATGATATATGATCTACATCTACAAAATATCTTTAATCATTCTTGATATAGATTTTCTCATACCAACATTTAAATTTGATTATAGTTCTCATGTGGTTGATTCGAGATAACTTACTAGTGAATGGACTATGATTTAGATATTTGAGGTTGAATGAGGTACTAAAGATAAACTTGCATAGTCTCTCTAATGTTAGGGTGAAACTTTTCATAGAAGTTTACAGAACTTAATATATTCAAAGGGGTGTTAGCTTAGTAGTTATACGTGTTAACTAACTGGAAAATAGGTGTTTGTAGTTTGAGAGAGTGTGATCTTATATTTTAGGAAGTTCTATTAAAGATAATAAATTTATTCTTTGTTTAATGAATCATAACATCAAAGATGATATTAGGGGAGGAATTTATCTAAACAATAGTTATACTTAGTCTCTTTATTTGAGTAATTGGTTTGTCTTGATTTTTTTGGCTAGTACTTAGTTGAGAATTTGTTTATTTTATTTTATTACCTAATTCCAATAGCTACTGTCATTATTAATTCTTTAGACTAGTTATATGCAGATGAGATTAATAGATCCATCCAGATCATGAAATCAATTTTCTATTTATCATTATATTACTCATCAATAATAAGTGCAGTTTCCTTACTTTAGGAGCACTTAATTTATAATAAAGAAACTTCAACAATCGGGAATACCGCAACAATTTTTTGGTATTATTGATAGGGAAGCAACTAGTTTTTAGAAGGCTCAGTAGTTATTAGTCTAGTCTTTTATTTCTTTTATTTTTTGTTTTAATTTTATTATTCTTTATACTTGGTTTACTTTGATTTGATATGTGATCTTAGTATATGATAAAGAGTTGACATTTTGTTTTCCTGAAAGAAGATTTAGAAATTGAAAAAAAACACTTTATTAGACAAAAACGGAAAATATAGGACGTGTAGGATATAAAACCTAATATAATGGAAGAACAAAACAAAACATTGGTGTATACAAATCCATCTCTTGTATGGACAAATGTCAATATTGCTAAACTAGAAATCAAAGCAAACTACTTTGGTGTGAAGTCAAATATGATCCAAATGTTGTAGTAATGTGTTTAGATTGATGGATTACCATATTAAGATCTAAATACCTACATTGTCAATTTTTAGAGATTTATAACACCTTTAAAATTAATAGGGCCACCAAAGACATTATAAGGGAGGTTGCTTCCATTTCCATTAAGGAATCAAACTAAGGAATGGTTAAAGACATTACCTATAAGAAAGTCTTGAGAAGAAGTTTTTAACTAAATATTTCTCACCATCAAAGACATAACAAAATTGAGAGATGACATCTTTTTCTGCTAATAGTTTAACAATGAAACTCTTTATGAGATGTGGAAGAGTTACAAAGATATATTGAGGAAGTACCCACATCGTAGTCTTCCCACATTGATTCAAGTTTAAACTTTATATAATGATTTAATCAATTCAATAAGGCAGATGATAGATACAACATTAGGTGTGAATCTCTATAATAAAATCCAAAAGAAACTCTTGTACTTGTAGATGAGATGACCGTGAACAATTATCAATGGCAATGAAGAAGAGCAAGGTCTAATAAATTAGCAAGTATACATAATATGGATGCCATGACCATATTAATGGCTTAGGTGGAGTTGACTTTTTATTATAAGAACTAACTAAAAAAACTTTTATTATAAGAGCATAAAATAATCTTATCTAAATGTTATAAACAAACTAACATTATCTAAATATAGGAATATACCATAAATAACTTTAGATATCAACCACAAACTTCTATTACATTTTTTTTCCTTTCGTTAGGAAAAGATATATTTTTTAATCTTAATATTTGTACTAAAATATAGGTGAAACCCTAACATTTAAGAATATTTAAAAAACTTATAAAATTTTGAAAATTTTAATATCCAATCTTAAAATAACAGAATTCTTCACTCAGTCAAAGTTTTGTAAATATTTTGATAATATAATTTTATTACTTAAATTTGTAACATAACTCACTATAGCAATAATAGATACCACCATCACTAACTATTCTCTCTTTCATTTATCTTTGTCTTTCTTCTTGACCTCTCTTTCTTCCAACTGAATCTAATAATTTTGTGTTTGGGAAATTTCTCTAAGAATTTCTTGTAGCCAAATGAAGTGAAAATCGTAGTAGAAACTAAAGTAAAATAGACTTATATTTGTATATCAAAGAAAAAAAAGGACTTAAGCATAAATTTGATTAAAGTTATGAATAAAATGCTTCTAATAAAAAGAATTTAAAACTTATTACCGACAAAACGATTATGAGTTTAGTTAATGCATATCCAATTCCCGAAAGGGAATAGTTTATAAAAGGTAAATTTAAAAAGTGTCACTTTTTAAACACTAAAAAGGATATTAAACGTAAGTTACATAAAGTGAGAAGAAGATTATAATAGAGCATGGTAAGGAAACTTAGTTTTAGTATAAAATTGGCATAGTAAAGAACTACAACATAGGACTCCAAATTTCAGCATCTTGAAAGCTATATTGCTAAAATATGCTATAATGAAGGGCATCATACAAGGCGATGTTGGAAAATCATCATGAAACTTTTTTGTTTGATTTTTCAAAAGTCAAGATCACTTAAAATTCTATAAAATGATTAACACATAAATCATAATAAAGCGTGAATCATAATTTAGACATTACTATAAAGATTGATCTTTTTCTTGTCGTATCCCTTGAACCGTTTCTAAAATCGATCCATCTCAATCATCGTAGCCAAACAAGTGTCTAGCTCTAACTGTATCCACATAACAAGTTGAGAGAACTCTACAACTATTGCTGTGAGGGTTAGGCAAGGAGTGCTAGTTTCATTAGAACTTAAGCCTATTTATAATAGGTTTTGGATATTTTAGTAATTTAATTGAAATTGAATTATAATTTCAAGTAAATTTTAATTAGAACTATTTGACCAATTATTCCCAAATCTCATATTGGTCCTAATTTACTAAATATCTCATATTTAATTAGAAAGTTTCTCAAACTTTACAATCAAATCCAACTTGATTCAAATATTTTTCTCTCTTTCACTCGCTCTTTATGTGAGACCCATCAGACTCCCAAATATGTTAGCAATGAATACAAATTATAACATTAAATCATATTTAGGATAAGATAAATTAACTCCTTTAATTTAATTTAAATTCTCTAATTAAACAATTTATATCCATAGATTAAGATTGGCGTCTAACATCACATCATGACTACCTAAATATTTAGGAATGTCAAAATGGTTTTAACTAACCTTTTTGTGTATGATTCTTTTGTATAATTCAATCCTTTTATCATACAATGTTCAGATTAGACATAGAGCATAAAATTATTGCCTACTTTATTTTGAGTCCAATAATGTTAGTTCTCCACCATTAGCTATTGATTCTATTAATGACATTTGTAAACTATTTATAAAATTTCATTCAACCTTAGCCAAGGATTTCCTAAATCAATAATAATCAAGAACAATAAAACATTCTCCCTACTTAATTTAGGATAATGAATCTTATCTTGATCACTTAACTACCTCCATATAGTTCATGTTATATCCAATGACTACTGAATGAGTTATCCTTGACTAGAACAGGTTATAAGTATCAAAACATAGCAATCCCTATAAAAGATAACTTTGGAGATCTCAAGTCAAAGGATCACTTATACATCATCACAATGAGAATTTCCATAGACATATAGATAATGTTCCAAATGGGCTTCTCATATGGCATTAATTTAGTGAACTTGTTCTCTAATAAGCACCTATATATTTGTTTAAGTATCTCCATATTTTAGTCTATGAGATTCAATACTTCCTTCATATGGAAAATCAAAATGTGGGTTAGTCTTTTTATGTTTTATTAATGTCTAGTCTTAATAGAACAATAACTAGGAATAATTTAGGGATAATACGTAAATGTAATATGAATCTCATAATTATAATCTTATCATAATTTCATTTGCAATATATATTTATCTCATATACTTTATTATATACATATAAGTATTTATAAGATAAAGAATGTCTTTAAATTATTTTTCACTAAAATACAACCAATTAATTGGCTGTAGGGTATAAACCAACTGTAGGGCATAAACCAACAATCTCCCACTTGCACTAAGCCAATAATTTAAGCATCTTATACCATATCACTATATGATGATCATGCTACTGTTAGGACAGTTGTTTAATGAGAGAATTCTATATGATTCTCACTTGCTTAATCTTACAACTTTCATCTTAATTATCATCCTAATTAAGAAAAAAATTGTCAAAATATATCCTTGAATCTTTGATGAGACCTTGGCTCCTTTTACACACCTAATGACTCTAATGTTCCATAGTACATTACTAGCTTGAGCAATTCAAGGAACTATATCAAGTTCATTAAAGAACTTATTGACGTAATTATTCATTTCTACTAAATGAAATATGCATTATGGCTCAATTAGCAACCATTGCTACATTGGAACATTTCCAATCTTAAAATGATATTGTTTAAGTAAAATAGACCTTAATTAGGATTTACTTCTAAAGTTATTATCCGTATAACCTTGAACCCAAATTTTAACTTATATATAGAATAATGGATATATTTAATACTTCATAAGTATTAGATATCTCAAATACTAAACATATTTAGTATATTATCTATATGCTTGGACCTCGAATAGGTAAATAACTACCAATCTATCTTAGTAGACGTAATTGCCAAAATTAAGTTTTTACCTTTTGCATATCAAACAAGAGTTGTTCTTGAAAAATTATATTTTCAACAATTGAAAATTAGAATTGTTTTTCTTTATGAGCAATATGTCTTGACATACTTTCACTAAAGAGGAAAACTATACTCCCACTAACCTTCTTATAGACATGATAAATTCATAATCATCTCCAAAACAAACTACTTGAATTCATCATGAAAGTGAATTTTTCAATGTCTTGTATCCTTTCAACTATACATCAAATGTATTGATAGTTGTAGGTTGCATGATGTTTTAATAGGCATTTTAGTATGTTTTTAGTTTTAATTGATTGATTCATGCATGTTTAGGTTTAGAATTGTGTTAGTTGGTCAAATATTTGTGTTTTTAGTGTTATGTGGGTTAGAGCACGCTATTGAGCTTTAATTTTATGTGTTTGAGGTGCCTTGATGTGTTTGTTAGTTTTTGAGATTAGATATCGAAGAACAAAGAAGATTGGGAGGAAGCCTGGCGGAGGACCTAAGTTCATGATTGTGACAGAGACTATTTTTGCAGGCCAAGATCGTGGCCTGGGGGGCCACAATCGTGAGAGAGACTATTTCAGCAGGCCACGATCGTGACCTGCGCGAGGACAGACGCAAATCGACCTCCCAAACTTAATTTTTTGCTGGTTATTTTAAACTTTTGGGCTCAGGTAAAACCTCATTTTTACCCCAATTAACAAAAGACTACATAAGACAAGAGAAATGACCTATAAAGGAGAGCCTCCATTTGCCACTTTGGGGAAAAAAGCTAAGGAAAAGGAAGAAGGAAGAGAGAGTAGAAGAGAGAGAAGGTGGAGCTTTAGCTGCTTTTTCAACCTCCAATCCTCTAAGTTATCTTTTCTTCTTTTCATCTTTTATTTTGTTCATTTGATGTATGAGATGGAATTGAGGATGATGAACCTTGGCTTAAGGATGTTCTAACTTCTTTTTAGAATTTATACTTGATTTAATGTTAATCTAGTTGCTTTTGTTATTAATGATGTTGGGTGTTGTGATTATTTGTTATAATTGCATGCTTCGATAATAAATCGAGAGAGTGAACAGAATGTATAATAATTAGATTGGTTAATGAGAGTTTAACAATCTAATAGACCACACAAATAATCAAATCGGTAATTATACAGAGAGAGATCTCGTGTGAAGACCTGGTTGTTTATTGGAATGCTTAAGAACTAATTAGGTTATGGGTTCTTTTGTTGATCAAGAGATTACATGTTCGGTAGCTCAACTTAATTAGGGTTTATGATTGAGGCCTGATAGGTGTAGATTTTATAGTGTTTTTGTGGTTAGTTTAGTGTGTGTTTAGGTGTTGATTTCGTTAATTAGAATGTGATTAGGTTAGAATTTCTGTAAGTTGTTAATAGTTGTGTTTAGTCGTGTTTTGGGTGATAATATGTCATATGAGCTTAAATTTCATATATATTTGGTACGTTGATCTGGTTGTTGAGTATTTCAGGAATTGGAAGAACTTTCGGAAGACAACCTGAGGAATGGGCCAGCCCACGATCGTGGCCATTTTGCCACGATCGTGAATGATAATCACAAATTTTGGATAAATTGAAAAGATTGTTACAGTTGATAAGGAGAGATCAAGCCTAAAGCCATATTTACTTGAAGAGTTGAAGTTTAAGTAGGAGACTTCTTTCTATCCCTATCATGAAGGGATTGGGATTTGTTTTAGATAAGCATCTTTGCAAGATAGGATAGGATTAGGTTTAGAGTACGAAACTACTATAAAAGGGACGTTCT
>JAOQMM010000006.1:12208402-12219865 GCA_027563515.1 Erythroxylum platyclados
TTAATTAAAAATTAAAAAAAGAATGAAGGGGAATGGAGCATTACCCCATTCTTGGGTATCAAAAGATTTAATAGCCAATCAATCCCTCAAACCAACCACCTCTTTTCATTCCATTCCCATTCCTCCACTCCCATACCCCCCAAACAAGCACCCCCTAACTTTACAGTTTTGTTACATGCTACAAATTCTTGGATCCTAAGAGTTTGGACCTCCAAAGTCTTGGCTTGATAAGTGACTTTCCCTGAACACGTAGTTTACAAATTATAACATGCACCCGAGGATTTAATATGCACCAAAAAAATAAAAGCTATGAGTTCTCTCGTTACAGAAAAAAAAAAACAAAAAAAGCAACAAGAAAAGCTAATAGGCAACAAAATATGTGCACACTACTCTCCCTAGACCTTTTAAGTGGTAGAGATTCTTGAGACTTAAGAGTCTAGGTGTCTAAACGGTCACTTAGGCTAAATTTATCGTTTGACTAGCTAAGTGACTTACTCGGAACATATAATTTATAAGAGTGTACGAGTTTCTCGTCCTATGACTTAATCAAAACGTATAATTTATAAGTTATAAAATGCAGTAAGGTTTTATTGCGCACCCAAAAAATAGCAACTGCTTGTTACTAAAAAGAAGCAAATAAAAAAAATAAGATAAGCTAATAGGTAACGAAATCGGTGTCCCTTCTCTTTGCATGCCACAAGACAACCTAGTCTTCCCCTGCTAGCAACCCAAGAAAGAAGGAAAAGAAGGAATAAGAGCAATTCCAACTACGAACTACAAACATTAAACGGGATAACTTCAAACTCTGCACAATAACGAGGTATACAACTTGTTAAATTTAGCAGGGACAACTAGTCCTACTTAATTCTAGCAACTAGATTAAACAAGTGAATACCCTGAAAAAATAATAAATTAAAGTGATAGTCGTACAGGTTGAGTCAAACAAATTATAAAATTGAAGGATAAACCTATCAAATAAACAACACAAACTTGAATTGCAACTCATCAAGCTAAAAGAAAACACCACTGTGGCATCAATGACAAATTTTGGAAGTCCTAAAGTCTTCTACTGATCAATCACATACTAACATCAAGAGACCAGAGAACAGCCCAAAGTTAAAGAGCAGTAGCACCCAACAAATCAAACAACACTATTGTCCTTCTCTAATAAAAATAATTAAAAAGGAAAATATAAACAGAAAAGCAAACCTTCCTTTCTACGGCGGAGGAGTGAAGGGAAGCAGGCAAAGGCTGAGCCTGAAAGCCTTCGCGGCGCTTCTTCTGGAGGCTCTCCTCTCTTCGATTCTTTCGTATCTCAACCATGTTGTCCTCTCGCCGTCGACGTCCCTCCTCCACGTCCACCGCCACCTTGTAGCTATTCCGGCGGACCTCCGACCTGGCGCTTGGCCTTAAAGACATCGTGTTTCCACACTAAGTTTTACCACTAAACCAAAAGGATCTTTACATGTATGTCTACGCGCGTAGATATCTAAACATGTAGTCCAGTCGACTTTTGAATGGAAATTTGGAGATCTTTGAGGTTGTTTATTTTAGCTGGCGCACAACAAAAGAAAATAAATATAAAACTTTTTCCTATTTGATTTTTTTAATTAATATCAGTAAAATTTTATAAAATGACTAATATATAAATTATAATAATTTGTACCTTATTATTTTTTTGGGAATTGACTATCTCAGATTCTCAATCATCTTGACTGAACAGGTGCCCGTCCTCTAATAATATTCACAGGACGAGTTGAGAGAATTATAGAAAATATTAGACAAATAGTTATATTAAAGCTTAACCTATTTATAAAAAGTTTTGAACATTTTGAAAATTTAATTAAAATTAAATTCCAATTTCAACTAAATTTTAATTAGAATTATAAATAATTCTATTTAAATACCACTTATGCCCAAATAAGACTCAATATATCATATTGATCCTTATTTATTAAATATTTTATATTTAATCATAAAGTTTCTCAAACTTTGCAATCAAGTCTAACTTGATTAAAATATCTTTACTTTCTTCAACTCATTATTTATATGTGACTCATTAGGTTCCTAAATATATTGACAATTGATACAAATTATAACCCTACATTATATTTAGAATTAGATAATCTTTAATTCTCTAATTAAACAATTTATATCCATAGATCAAGATTGACCTCTAGCAATACATTATGGAGACCTAAATATTTAAAAATGTCAAGATAGTTTTAACTAACCTTTTCGTGTATGATTTTTTTCATATAATTCAATCATTTCCTTATACAACGTCCTGATTAGATATAGAGCATGAAATTAAAGTTTACTCTATTTTGAATCCAATCTTCTTAGTTCTCCACCATTAATTATTGATTCAATTAATGACATTTGTAAAATATTTGCAAAAGATTTCATGAATCAATACTAATCGAGAACAATGAAATATTCTCCTTAATTACTTTAGGGTGATGAATCCTATATTGATTACTCAACTACCTCCATATAGTTCATGTTATATCCAATGACTACTAACTGAGTTATTTTTAACTAAAACAAGTTATAAGTAAATCCTTATATAGGATGACTTTGGAGATCTCAAGTCCAATGATCACTTATATAATCATCACAATAAGAATTTTCATAAATATACAAGTAATATTCCAAATGAATTTCTCAAATAGGGTCAGTTCGGTGAACTTTCTCTAATAAGCACTCACATGTTTGTTTAAATATCTTCATACTTTAGTCTATAAGATTGACTACTTCCTTTATAAGGAAAAACATAATGTATGCTAGTCTTTTTTACATTATATTAATGTCCAATCTTAATAGAACAATGGATAGGAATAATTTAAAGATAATACATAAATGCAACATGAATTTGATAATTATAATATCATAATTTCATTTGCAATATATATTTATCTCATAGACTTTATCATATGCATATAAGTATGCATAAGATAAATAATGTCTTTAAATTATTTTGTCACTAAATTATAACCAATTAATTGGTTGTAAGGCATAAACCAACAATCTCCCACTTGCACTAAACCAATTGTTTAGTTATTATATACCATATCACCATATGGCGATCATGTTACTGTTGGGACAATGAATTAATGAGAGAATTTGATATGGATCAAGGGGCTAGTGATGTGGCATCTCAAGTTAGGGTTGATGGTTCGAGTGTTCAAGATAAGAGTTCGAGGTCTTCAACTCAAATTCCACGGTCAACTTTCAAAAGAGATCCACTTTTGGATATTGTTGGGCCTATGACAAGGGCTAGTATCAAAAAGATGTAAGGAGCTTTGAATAATTTAATTAAAGAAGCTCATTCTCAAGAAAAAGTCCAAGTTGCTTCAACTAAGGAGTCCAAGCAAGTCCACTTAATAAGTCTTGAAGAAGTTGGACCAATCCAACTTGAAATATAAGGCCCATGATTGAATTTAATATTAGTAGTTTTCCTTCTTAATAAGGGACAATTGAACAAATCCTATAAGGTCTCTTGTTTCCTAAAAGTTAGTTTCCTAGTAGGTCTTGTTTCCTACAAGATAGTTTCCTAGTAGATCTTGTTTCCTAAAAGGTAGTTTCCTAGTAGGTTAAGTAATTATAGGTTTAAGGTAATTCCTTTTCCTTAATTTTCAGTCAAACCCTCTCCTATATATAGTGAGGTTCGACTATCACTGGGGAACAAAATTTTATGACATTATTTGTCAGGTTTACCCTTATTAATATTCTTGTTGAATAATTAGAATGCACTGCATGATTTTCATGCTTTATATGCGACTTATCTAATTAATTTTGTTTCATCAATTAGTGGCGTACTTATTTGTTGTTCTTTCAATCTTGCGTCGTTCAATTTATAATTTGCTTGAATTGGGTTATACATGTTCTTGAGGGTTGGGTTACAAATCTTTTAAAACAAACTTTATTCTTCTTTTCTTGTTCAAATCTTTTTCTTGGTTGAAGATCAAGTGGTGAATCAAGAAAAGTCTTAGGTAAGTTTTTTTTTAAATATTTCACAATTGTATATCAATTTGTTATCAAAGCCTATGTTATCTTGATTTATGTTATGTGAATAATTTCGTGCTTCTTGAATTTGCATTCTTGGAGTTCTTAATCAATCTTGAATTGTTTCTTGGTTGATTTCTTTTGTGTCAAGAATTTCGTCTTTAGGTGTTTCCAAATTTCTGTCCAAATTTAATTTCGTGGCAATTTTCTTTAAGTAGCTTTGGCCCCCTTTACGTTTTTAGAAAAACAAAAGAAACAAAACAAAGAAAAAATAAAAAAGAAAAAAAGTTGTGTTCTTGGAAAGTTTCGTTTTATGAAGTTGTTGTTTTTGGAAACTAAGTTTCCTAATTGTGAAACGCATTATCTATTTGGAAGGAGTGGCAAAAGGCTGAGTTTTTATTTTACATCCATTTGTAAAAGTCTATTGAAGAGTGAAACACTTTGGTTGAGAGTAGCTCTAGGTTATACACAAAGGAGGTGGTTCGAAAATAAACAAAAGAGGGTGTGAGATTTTTGTTTTGTAGGTATCATGTCTAACGAAGCAATAAGGAGGAGATAGGCCGAACGTGAGGTTAACTTAGCTCGTGCTAAAAGGGACACTATAGAGCCCAACAACAATGACTTGTTGATGGCATTGGTAAAACAAATGACGTAGTTAGGAGCTAAGATAAAAAACATTAAGGAATCCATGAACAACATAAGTGCAACTAAAGCTTCTATGAGTAATCAATATGAAGAAGAAATCATGGAAGAAATTGAAACTTCCAACCACACTTAAGGTAAAAAGGTTAATGGTAATTTAGGATCTATGAAGTTGAAAATTCCTGAATTTCAGGAAAATTTGATCTTGAAGCTTACTTAGATTAGGAATTGAAAGTAAAAAGGATTTTTTACGTCCATAAATTTTCAGAAGAAAAGAAATTTAAGCTAGCTGTTATTGAATTCCAAAATTATGCCACTATTTGGTGGAGTAACCTTGTGCGTGAATTAGAAGGAATGAGGAACCCTCTATTTCGTCTTGGAATGATTGTTGTCAATGGCATTGTCACCCCTCAACTCAAGTTACTGCAAGATGGAGTTAAACACTAAGGCAACACATTAGTGGATTACTTCCTAAGCAAAAGACTTGCATATCCTCTAATGCAAACTTAGGCATATAATAGATAGGGAGGTAAAGGACTGGACAAATTCCTACTCACTAAAGAGGATTCATACCTATTAAAATTCATAGAGGTGGATAGCATGAATAAGGTAATGGAATCTGATCCTTGGAAAATTGGAGGCTAACCAATGTTTGTACAAAAATGGTCTCCTGGAATGGAATTTGACTGAACTAGAATAGAAATAATTCCATTGTGGATCAATTTTCATAACATTCCACTAAAGTATTGGACTTTAAATCGATTGAGTTCCCTGCTAGCTCTATGCGGAAGCCACTTACATTTGACTCAGCTACAACTAAACTAGAGAAAATTTGTTATGCATGGATCTGTATGGAGGTTAACTCCGAAAAGGAAGTTCCTGAAACATTGACTGTAATGGAATTGGATGTAGTTGGTAGTTTAGTTAAAACAAAAGTTTAACTTGCTTACAACTAGAAATCTCAATTGGGGAATAAATTTTGGAGATCTACATGTAAAAGACTCAACTCAGGGGACTACTATAAGCTTATCAGACTTGAAGAGGATTCAATTCCTCAAACTTATGAAGAAAATGCACATACTGATTAGCTAGAAACTCTATCAGAAATAGTAGATGCCTTGGAGGCTTAAATTCTGTAATAACACAAGTCTTTAGATATTGAAAGAAAGAGGAATGTAATAGAAGACAAAGAAGGAATAGAAGCAGCTCCCACTAAGGAAGAGGACCAAGTCCAAAAGCTACAAAATTCTAACACAGAAATGGTACTGGGTGAGCTAATGTCTCCTATTCCAAATAGAAGATTAGGGAGAAAAAGAACAAAACCCAAAAGGGTGGGTACTTAAATCCCTACCTCTTCTCTCATGTTTTTATGAACCCCAAAAAAGCAAGTTGTTAAGGATTTTATTTTTGAAAAAATACCTACAATGTTGGGACTACTAGAGACTAGAAACAAAGCTCACAAGTTGCAGGAAGCTATAAAGTTCATAAGAAAGGATTGGTCATTTGGCTCCAACCATAAGCACCATTATAATGGCAGAATTATCTTTGATTTTAACAAGGATAAAGTGAAGGTTGTAATCTAAAGTAGCTCAGATCAATTTCATCGTCTTACCTGTAAGTTGGAAAACTTAGATCAATCATTTGACATTACTATAATTTATGCTTTTAACTTTAAATTTCAAAGAGCCAAAGTGTGGGAAGACCTTATTAGCATCAAATGTTGAATTACCAAACCTTGGCTTTTAATAGGAGATTTCAATTATGTTCTGCATCCTTCAGAGGCTCGGGGAGAAGGAGTGAACTTTTCCAACCTAGGCAAGTGATTTGAATAAAAGTATCAATAAAAATATTAACATCCTATTAATACATTTATGACATTTGTAAGCATACATTTATTATTATTGATCAATTAAAAAGGCAAACTATCACTAAGTAACCTTTCATGAAAATTCTTGTCATTTTTAAAAAATCAGTAGGTTTTATTTATTGTCGTACCATTTTTTTAAGATTTTCTTTAACAATAACATAGTCTTTTGACGTGAAGGCAAATACCTTATCATAAATGTCCCTCGATTACTCAACTAGGTTATATTTTTTTATTTAATTTAGTTGGAGTGTCGTTTTGGCCTTTTTAACATGAAGACAAACTTTTTGTTGTGAATTTCCCCGATTATTCAACTATATCACAACTCTCAACTGGCTACCTACTTTATTCTTAACCCATTTTTTTAAAAAAGGGCCAGTGAAATGAGAATTTAACTTAACATTTTTTATTGCATTCTTAGCCTACCTCATTTCTTCTTAGTCAATCATTCTTATAAAAGGGTACTAATGACACCTACCAATTTAATTGAACGTAATTATAAATGTATACAAAAAAAATTCATAAAATGAAATAATAGCTATCATATCCTAATTAACATGGATATTCATCTCAAAGATACTTAAAACACAAAATTCATAAGTTAATATGCCTTTACAATTTAAATGACCATGTTCAAAATAAGCCAATTTTATTCAATTTTTGCCATTGACACATTCACACATCATGCAACAATATGTTCACATTATGCCAACCTAATTAAAAACTAACATAATGCAAATACCAATTTCATACACAAATGGCACGCTAATATATAAACATCTTTACACTTAAACAACACAATGTCCTCAATGTGGAAACTAAAACAATACAAATAAAGAGAAATAACAATAAATAAAACACAAGAACAATAATACTTATGATATTTAGATGGTGGTGGTGGCATAAGAGATGAACTTGAAGACACTTCATACCACAAAGATCCATCAATTTAACTCCCTACAAAATATCAATAAAAAACCACCAACAAAATAAAATAAAAATAAAAATAAAACATATCCTAATTCTTAGGTTGCCTCCCAAATAGCGCTTCTTTAACATCACTAACTTGACTTACCCTTCATATCTACCATCAACCTGGGTCTATGATGAGTGACTTGCTTCTACCCGTTTCGCTCTATGGCAATTTAGTAGCCTATAAATAGGCCACAAATTGCAAGATAATAAGGACATAATTGATCAAATTAAGAAATCCAAGTAAGTTCAATAATGCCCTTTTCTACAATAGACTGTCAATAAAATAAGGAATGATGAAACTCCTTGAATCGCCAATTGAATCTAAAAATTTGACCTATAAGAAGGTGAACTGCTCTTCTTCTTCCACAATCACTCTAGTCCCCTTTTCTTATTTCACTTCTTAAATAGAGACTTCCTTATCTTCCTCAACCTCTATTTCCTTTGTCCTCTATTCTTCTTTCTCTTTTTGAATAGCAACTTCATTCATCAATTTGACCTTTGTCTCCTCGTCAGTACTGCTGAGGCATTACTAGGCTCCAAGAACTTGTTGTATTTGGCTTAGTGTCTTCAGTCGAAGAAAAACTTTCTTTGAATACACGGTGGCTAGCTTCATCGTCAGAAAGATCTTCCATTAAAGATTCAGATGAAGTGTAAATGTTCAATACATCAGTGTAAGAGTTCCACTTTAAATTATCAATATGCTTATACGGTATATTCTAAGTCCAGTTTTGCAAGCAATATGGATGCTCCCACATATAATCTAGTTCTTAACATTGATAATTATAGTGGTTATCCCCCATAAATGTCACAACATAAGATGGATGTCAGTTGTGCTTCTATGTTACTTGGATGACTACCCTCATTCCTTGTTAACAATGCACTGGAAGGTTGCTCAACTTGAACCTCCAAGTTATGAATGGAAGAGGAGAGGTTCTTCATTAGTTGATCAAACTTGGCTTCAATCCTCCTATGACTTTCATCTAGGCTATCGTTGGAGCTCAGCATGTATATTAACTTGTCTAACTTTGACTCAAAGGATCCAAGCCTATTCTATTAGAAACTTGGTAGACCTGGTGTTCTCATATGATCTCCTACATTGTTAATCTATGAATAATTTGGGTGGTACTACAACGCAAGACTAGATGTGTTATAATAACTTCCATCCATGTTATAATGTCTTCACTAGGTTGGAAGCAAAAGTTCACAAGTAGCTTAGTTTGAGGTTCCGTTTTTTCCTTTTTACTCTTATGTTCAAGCACCTGCACTCACACAAAAAAAGTATTACAGTCCTTTAAATCAAAGGAATTCAAATGACATGAGATGTTAAATCAATCCCCGGCAATGACGCAAAAAACTTGTTTATAAGTTTTAGATAGAAAACTTTCAATATTGCAACTATACGAATCGTAACTTATAGTATAAAAGGTATCATTCCCACAACGACTAATTAGATACCTAATAACTTGAATAAAACTTTGTCTAAGGTACGAAAAGTTTGATTGATTTAAAATAAATTACTGGAATTGAAATAAATAATAAAACGAAACAATTAAATAATTGAGCTATTAATAAGATTAAAATGAATCAAAACTGGAAACTTAAAAGTTATTTTATCCTTGTTTTGTCTTTCTTTTATCTTGTTACTTTAATTATGCTTGATCCTAGATATCTTAAGATTTTGATTATTCTCTCTCGAGGTCTAATCAAGTAATCCAAATTAAAATAGAAAATAATAGAATTATAACCTCTCGATTCACAAGACTATTCCTAACTAATCAATTGGATTTGAAACAATCTTAAGGATAATTAATTAACAATTAAAATCTCTCTTCAGTTGTTCATTAATCTGATAATTGCACATCTATTAAGCTACCAACTCTCTCTGTGCACCTTAACATATTTAACTTAACTCACTCTCTTGATTTATTACCAAGTATAAGCATAATAATTATCACAAAGCTTCATAGGTGTATTAAATTCAACGAGAATAAAGTTTAACAAAACATATAATAACAATCTCTAATATGGATTTAGAAACTCATAATCATGTTTAACATTATAATAATTCAAATAAGCATCCAAGATAATGAAATAAATAAAGGGAAAAGAAAGAAAAGCAAGTTTGTGTCTTGAACTGAAAATCTGGAATTTCTAACGCATCGACTTCTAAGGTTATTTATAGTTTTCTGCTTAATTTGGTTCCAAAAATAGCACTAAAATGTCAAGAATACAAAAAACTCGCGAGCTGGAAAAGCTAAAATTTGCTGGAATTTGCTCTTGACCCCCACGATCGTGGTGTGATTCTATGCTTCCGATTCTTCTCTTTTCTTCAATTTCCTATTTCCATTCACTCACAAATACATCAAAAACCATTGAAACCTAAAATTAAGACCAATTTCTTGCTCTAAACTACTCAAACAATTAAAACACATAAAAACACTAACCAAAACATAATTCTAAGTCCTAAACATATGATTATCATCTAATAAAACACTTAAAAAGACACTCAAACACCTAAAAAACATACCATAATCTACACCTATCAACAAAGAACTTGAAAAAGCAGCTGTCAAGCTGGAATTTACTAATTTGAAATACTTAGGGAATCTATTTACATAGAGTAACAAGCAAATGGGTATATCCTTTATTAGGAAAAAAAAAGATAGAATTCTAGTTAAATAGAAAGCATACTATAATCTATACCTATCTTTCATACTAACCCTTCCTTTGAAAGCTAACCAAAGGCTAAAGAAAGCTTTAGACAAGTTTGACTTACTCCACACCAATTGTGATCAGGTAACTAATATATTAGGCTTTATAAAGATATCATTGCATGTTTTGTTAGTGAATTGACTTAAATTATGACTCAACCAATCTGAGATAGGTTGGTAGCTAAGCAAACCACCCAATACATGTGAGCAATTGATTGCCTAGGTAGATGTCTTTGATTAAAAGCTTGCATTTAGAGGAAGCTAGGAATCTAAAATTATATTGGCAACAGATGGAAGGAGATGTAGGGAGCCCAAGGGTGCCAATAGCCATATGAAAGTTAGGTATCTTCACCATTTCCAATTTTAAACTTGATTTTAGTAGTTAGCTATCTCTTAGTTTAAGCATATGTTCTAATGTCTAAAACATACTTAAGTTAGTAGCCAATTTCAAAAGACTTAGTCTTTTATAAATTGGATGTCTACCCATTTTATCCACAATGAATCCTAATCTATTAATAGTTTCCTTATTATTTTTACAAGTAGGACCTTCTTCATGATTATAGTTGCTTTCAACCCTAATCCACCTTAATTCTTAGGCAAACACACTTCCATCTACTTCATTTTTTTTCCTTGGAGAAGTTCCACACTTTCCCACGCCATAAATAGTTCTTTAGGAGTCTTTCACTGTCCTTAGTAATTTTGTAAGAAAGAAAAAGAGGACTGCTCTAATAAATTTGCAAGCTGCCTAGGACTACGTTTATGAGTAGCAATCTTCCTATAAAGAAAAGAAACTTGTTGCACCAAGAACTAATTTTTCTATTGATAACATCAAAAAAGATGGGCAATATTGGTAAGTGAGTACAAAATTCACAATAGGTATCCTCGGATATCTAAAAATGGATTATATGCTTTAAATTCCTAAATTTTGAGTGACCTTTTTTATTGAATTTCACTAGACCAATAGAAGCTATTAGGTTGCTTTTCTCCTTATTAATTTTAATCCCTAAAAGTTCTTAGAATATGTCAAGGGAGCTTAGTAGTAAATTAATTAAGCCATAATAAGCTATGCAAAATAAAAGAAAATCATCTGCAAATGTGAGGTTGAATAAGTGAAGTTTTCTGCATTTGTAATGAATTGGAAGTTCTTAAATTAACGATGTTGCTTTAATGATTCTTGGGAGTGTCTATGATCTTTTGGTTTACACGGACGTGCAAGTGATAATATCAAGGAAAGAGATTGAACGAAGGAAAGGTCGCCAGACT
>JAOQMM010000006.1:12224951-12239042 GCA_027563515.1 Erythroxylum platyclados
AGAATAAACCACCACCTCTTAGGGCAAGCACAAGGTGAAGCACAGAGCCACCCTCAATATTGTAGTCACGAGCTGTCTTATCATCTGCAAGCTGCTTGCCAGCATAAATTAGCCTGTAAATAGTTGCACAATTAAATTATGATATTTTCATTTGATGATTAAAATAACACACAACTAGTTTGGCAAAAACTTCAATGAAATTAAAAATACACATTAAGGATGTTAACTATGTTCTATAACCACCAAAACAGAGATTTCCATAGTTCACAGATGTTGCCGTTGTATTCTTCATGAGCAAACCAAAAAAATGTAGTATTCTTAAATTATAAAAAGTATCCTCCCTTTAGAGAACTAGAAATCAAGCAACAAGAAAATGCTAAGGGTATTAGATGATATTTTTAGCCACTATGGCAATAAGAGCATACATAACGTAGTTTGCTGCTTCTCATAAATAGTTGTGCTACATCAAAGATGGTAAACAGCTGGGGAATGAATATATCAAATAACTGAAGTATATAAAATATTCAGAATTATGTATTTTGCCATTGAAAAAGAATCAAATCAAAACTATACCTCTGCTGCACCGGGGGGATTCCTTCTTTCTCCTCAACCCGTTCCTTTATCCGATCAATGGTATCAGTCGGTTCAATGTCAATCTCAATCTCCTTTCCAGTAAGGGTCTTCACTTTAATCATGGTTCCACCCCTAAGCCTCAAGACCAGGTGAAGAGTCGACTCCTTCTGGATGCTGTAATCAGCAAGGGTTCGACCATCTTCCAACTGTTTACCTGCAAAAATTAACCTTTGCTGATCTGGAGGGATTCCTTCCTTGTCCTAGAAGAGGTCAATCAAATTTTTTGTTATGGGTTACTAAACTAACCATAATAAAAATCAAATAAACAACCTCTAAATACCTGAAAAGCAACGATAGTGACTCTTTGCAGTCAAACAAAAAAGATTTACACAATGGTGCCTATAATGGATGGGATAATTTGGATCCTTTATAAGTGGCTCAATAGTTCACTTCGTGCAAACAAAGTGACAAAGGTTAAACATATATAGCTCTAAAATTATAGGCTACCAGAGTTGTGGGGGTAAATAACTTTAGGATTGATGTTTATTTTCCAATTTTAGAATTAAGAATTTGAGGAAAAAGTGGGGGAAACTATCCACATACCTAATTACTTCCCTAGGTTATTCATACATCCAATAGTGGAGCCACTTTTCAAATATCACCTGTGTTGTTCTCGACATGGCAGAACAATTCAAATTGTGGCACCACAAGTAAAATATTGAAAGCCACTTTGCAAACAACGAGGCAGAGTTGCCAGTTTCTGAGTACTTTCATTAAAATAAATATATATATACCTAAAGGATATTTTTTTCATCATAAAAATTTACAACTTCGCACTACACAATCTTTCTCTTAATAAAGCGACGTGAATTTGGAATTGATGATAAAGAAAATATTCTGACTTCCTTTTCATTTAGGATTTAGATTTTAAATTGGAACTGAAATAAAATTTTACTAATTGAAAAAGCATATTGTCTGGAGTTGTAGTTCTCTATTCATTCAATTAAAATCCAGCTATAACACGTTTTAATTCTACATTCCGTACACTCATCCGAATAGAAATTGACAGTGCTCGTATCAATTATAGATGTCCCAAACGCCGCATGGAAGATCCTGACAAAAGCTACACAATTAACTTTTGATCCTGACAAAAGCTACACAATTAACTTTTTCAAGCAGCAGTGATAAGTTACACAGCTCTAAAAAAACCACCAAGAGCTACGTTGTTTACGAAATCATATTGAACATAAACAAAAATAGAGAAGAACCCAGATAACAGAATTGGTCAAATTACAAGATTGAGGGTTTATGTGGGTGCAAACTCAAAGACACGGAAAAAGCCAATAAAGCTAAATGAAACGAGAAGTAAACGGAGAGCGAAGAAAAAGAAATTTAAAAAAGCTACCTGAATCTTAGCTTTGATGTTGTCGATGGTGTCGCTGCTCTCAACATCCAAAGTTATGGTCTTTCCGGTAAGGGTTTTCACGAAGATCTGCATCTTCACCTCCTTAGCAGATTTCTTCTTCTTCTTCTTCTTCTTCTTCTTCTTTCCCTCCCTCCCTCTCTCTCTCTCTCTCTCTCTCTCTTAATTTTAACCTAATTTTGTGCAGAAGAGGAGGCCACCTCCTACTGCCAGTGAGGGAGAATATTGATATTTCTTTCTTATTTCTTGATAGGGAATATATTTTTTAAAAGTGACATCCCTTTTGAATACTTACTACACAAAGCTTTTTACTATAAGTAAATTAAAATGTAAAAAATATTATGATATTCATTTAGTAAATTCGCATATCATTACATATATTAACAATGAACTCAAGGGTATTCAAAAGTTCAAAAAAATCAGTAGATCAAGTGGTAATAGAGCTTTATGGGTTTGGTTAATGGCTGATCAGCCAAAAATGTCTTGGTCAAAAGAGTAGTTCCTAATACAGAGTATAGTCCTTAGTTTATGACTATATGGATCAACGACGAGGAGTACGCATAAATCTCTGCCAATCCTCTCAATGATTTCCATAATTTTGTTGATTCTTCAGCACTTAGTAAGCCTAAGAAAGGTCAAGCTAATTACTATTATAGTTATAATCCTATGGTTAGTCATAGTTTAATTGTAACTCCCATTACCGATCCTGATTCAATATTTAACTATAAATAAGTATTTTATAAATGTTATCAATAATTAATAATCTATTATATTTCATTAATAATTGATAATATTAATCATTTTTAAATAATAGTAAATTGAGTATTTTTATCATATTTTATTTATATTATAATACTAATAAATAACATTATTAGTATTAATAATAAATAAATAAATGACATTATTCTTCTTTTTAGCTGTTGATAATGAATTGCATCTCTAATGAAGACTATAAATAAAATCTAGTAGGAGAAGTATTTTAATAAATGTTTTGAAATTTGGACTTGGCTATTCAATAAGTTACCCATTATTTCGTCATCATCTCCTTTTTTAATCAATGTTGCAACAAATGTGTTATACTTTTATATTTCGTTTATTTCCTCTTTTAACGACTTCAGTACATTTTTTATCCCGGGGATCGGAAGAGAGGTGGCTGAAAGTGAGCAACTTCCCATTTTTATCGCAGGTCTTGGTCGTTTGGGGCCGACGAAGAGACCTTCGAAGAAAGCCATTTCTTAATCCACATGGATGAGGTTGATGGTTCGGGAGCAAGATTTCCATCTTTGTCAAATGACAATGATAAATTTATATTTTTTTTTCAACTTTTAGAGCCTGAATCTACTTTTTCTCCTACTGAAGAGGGACTAACACCATTCATATTGGACTTAGTTGGAAAGGTAGGTGTGCGGCATATCTACTGCTTTCGAATTTCATAGAGCGAGTAACTTTAGAGATCTCATTCCTCATGTTTACCTTTGCCCCTGAACTTTACTCTATAAGCAAATCGAATAAAATACTTTTTCAAATGAGCTCTTTACTATACAAGGAAGGGTTTTTAAAATTTCAACAAACTATTATTAAGATATCTAATCATTCTCCCTCTACTTCTGTTACCACCTCTCACCCAGTTAGTCTCATTAAGCTTCACTCACCCATACCCTAAATCCTCCTCAATGTTTCAACTCCTCTTTTAGAGACAAAAGTCTCTTTATTGGCTACAATTAGCCTGACCTTTTGATTGTAAAATCCACCTGCTGCCAAGTTGTTGATGACCTATTATAAATTGATAAGCTCAAATTTATCCCTCCTTTAAAGGCCTATAATACATCATAGTTTCTCCTCCAGTAGAAGTCTAAAATCTAGTGCTTTTAAGTGGTCAATTTCCATAGTTTGTTTCTTTGTCGATAAAAGATCTATATATCTTGTTATAAATGCTTGGACTCAAAATGAGGGGAAGAATATTAGATTATAGGAATTCTTAATCAAAGTAAAAGGACTATTCATCTTAAAGTTTGACTCAAAAGCTTATATCCAAAGAATTCTTTAAGTTGGTCCTCAGTATATAAACAATAAACCTATCTTCTTAAAAAAATAGAGATATGGTCTGTGTATGGAAAAACTAAAAATGAAGCATATTTCAATTTGGATCAATATACAAAATACACCTCTAGAATATTCCTTAACAATCAGGTTAAGTTATTGAACAAGTTTTATAGGTAAACACATCTATGTGGATGAAGTTACGTCATTGATGGAGAGAATTGGATATGTAAGAGAATGTGTGGAGACTAAGATTGATCGAGAGTTGCATGGTATTTAGAGGTTAAAGGACCTAGAGACTCCACTGTGATAAAGAATCGTTATAGGTGCAATAGATCCATGCACATTACTTAGAAGGCAGGAGCTTCTAGAAAATTAAAACTATGTCTGACTCATCTTAGACAATGACTAAACTATTAAAGTTATGGGACTACTTATCTAAATTGGGAATGTGAATAACTCATGGCTATATTATGAAAATCGAAATGAGTTAGGATCTCTTAAAAAAAATCCCCGACCTAAATATTTTAAAGCACATGTTACCGAATAATGCTATGGTTAATGAAGTGATTTTATGGAATGAATGGTATTGCAACGTTATGAGTTTCTCTCTTATATTGGATAAGATACTTGACTATAATCCAAAACAGAACCTGGAAGATTTTGTTATGTGGATGAGACATTCTTTAGGAGTTTCAACAAAGAAAACATATCAGATGATATTCATAGCACCTTCACCAAATGTTACTTTGTTTAAGTTGGAGTGGATCACATATAGCCTTCTTAAGATCTCCTTTATACTATGGCTAGCTATTAAGAACACATTAAGCACTATTGATAGGTTGAAGGGCTCCATTGACTTACCCCATCTATGAGTTATGTAATCAAGATCTTAAGACCATTAGCCACTTAATCTTCAAATGTTATTATAATCTAGTCCTTTGAGTGAAAATTCAATAGATGTTGCAACCACCACAATCAAAAGCTTGAATGGCAGGATATTATTCCATAGGCAAGATAACCTCATCATATGTGCAAGGGAGATTGCATAATTTTTAAAATTACTTTTAGGTGTATAGTGTATGCAATATAAGGAGAAAATAATGCTAAGAGTTTCAAAGGCATAAATTAGTCTTCTAAAACTTGACTCAAGTCACCATATTTTCAATAAGGGGAATAATTGAATCTTATGTCTATTGAAAACAACCTTTACTAGTTTGGGGTAAGAGTAAGATTGAACACTTTTGGGCCTCCTTAAACCTCACATTCAGTGGGATTTCTATTGAGATGTTCTTATAGTTGTTGTTGTTGTTTTTATTATAGAATAATTGTATCTTACAACTGAAATATTGACAATAGTGATGTAATGATCATTATATGGAATATTTGATTCCTTAAGGAATTCATATTGCTCAAATTATGGAATGGTTAGGGCCACCCTATATGACTCTGGTTTTGGCATGACTTACTTCCTTTTAAACATGGCTGTGTCTCTCTCATGGCATGCTTATGTTTTCTCTATTGACATGACTATGTCTCCCCTATGACACGACTATGTTTCCTTATTAAAAAGCACTTATATGTGCTTTATTGACATGTATATGTCTCCCTTTCACATAAACTAGTCTTATCATTAACACGCTTGTGTTGCCTTATAATATAAATGCATTACAACTTTAAAGAAACAAACTTGTTTCCTCTCTAGTTAGGCTTTTCTAAATTTCTATTTAGAATTTTGTATCATGTATACTACAAACAATATTAATGCTTCCCTTATAATATAATTAACTATGCATTTTGTACTTTGTAGTCACCTATTGATGGCTTTTATTAATTCATTTTAATTTCTAAAATAATTAAAATGTCTTTGATATCCAAATTTATTCTTAAAGTTCTTATCCTATTAAAGGTGATATTAATTGTGATTAAGGTTATCTTACATTGAATTATGATTCTTTTGTTTTAATAGCTTGATTTAACCATGAATTATTTAGAAATGACAATTAATATAAATTTATAACTAATTAATAGGACAAGTGGTATGCTTTCTTTGTCTAATGGTGATCATTACTTATATGTGTTTAATAAACAATTTTTACAATGTTGTCTATAAAAATGACAATAAGGTTGCATTCATCAAACTCCAAAACTAAATCCTTCACAATTAATTATGTCTAAATTGATATATAAACTACATTAAGAATAATGATAAAACTTTGCAGTAGACTCGCCTCCATATTGGGTTAGACTTTTTAAAATAACAAAACTCCAGATGATATTAAAATATGACCTAATAACTAATAAGATATTATAATTGAGCTTGAATAGCCTAAATAAATAGATAACACTCAAGGATTTCTTATGCCTAAAGAAACCTCATTTTGTTGGTTTAGTAGAAACCAAAATAAGTTAGTTGACTTATGCTACACATATAACAAATTTACCTAGAATAATAGACAATACAGGAACTAGTTCTTATAGAAAAAACTTGATCGATGCATTGTGAATTATGCTTGAATATCAAGCTCTCATCTTTGCTAACTTTGTCAATTACTTTGCCTTGGGCCATACACCAATTGTAATTCAAACTAAGGATGCAAATGGAAAAAAAATAAATCTCCATATAGATTCTTTAACTCCTTATTGAAGTATATAAGTTTCAGGGAGGCAATTATCAAAGGCCTAAGTGTTGAAGTGATAGGCTCATAAGCTTACAAATGTATTCAAAAGTTAAAAGCTATAAAGTCAAAATTATTAACATTTAAAAGAATAACGATGATCTAATGCTCTTGGAGAACAAAAAGGCACCTAATTCGTTTAATAATTACCAAGAGAAACTTGGCTTAAATCCTACTAATTCATCACTTAAAAAATATAATACTACAGAGATCAGGATGTATGTTTCTACACTCGAAACTTATAATTCATAATTGATGAAAAAATCTAGAACCTCATGGTTGAAAAAGGGTGACAAGAACTCAAAGTACTTATATAATGTTATATAAGTCGGGAGAAACAGAAACAAGATAGTTTCACTATGTAATTATAAAGGGAGGGAGATATATGAGAAGGAAAGCATTAAAGGGCTTGCCTATGAGCGCTTTAAAAATTTGTTAAGGACCTATAATGATGCACCACTCCTGTTTGATGAACATAAAAATGTACTTGTTGGCTTTTTTCCTAATCATATTTCTATTGAGATGATTAAGGAAGTAACAAAATAAGAAATCAAGGATACCTTTTTTTCTTCACCCAGATAAAGCCCATGACTCTAATTGGTTTAATACAAGGTTTTTCTAGAGTAACAAATTAGGTACATACATATTGATTTAAGTAAATTAAATTATATTTTATCATTTAACTATCACTTACATACTCTAAATTAAACATATGATTGACGTATTAACAAAAACGATTGTTTTTGGCCTTAAGGAGTGACTCAGAAAGTAAAATTACTAAATTAATCGGTTTAAGAATCTTTTAATTTAACAGGGTATTTGGTTCACTTGTATAAATAGATAAAAAAATGGAATGATGTTTCTTTAGGAATAGAATAAATGAGGAATATATAGAATATGTATTATTTAGTTTGGTTTATTCATAATAATTTCTAATGATGATGTAATGTCAATGTTTGGTTTGAAAACATAAATTTGGAATAACAAAGGAATAACTAACAAAAAACCAAAAAATCTATAATTATTGTGGGTTAACACCAAAAAAATTCTTAAGAGAATGAAACCAAAAGATTATTTGTTCTATTTCTACAGTGAAATGGAGAAAGTGGACGTAAGAAATGTTAAGCTATATTTGGTTTACAAGCTTTTTTTCTAGATTCAGTAACATGTAAAAACATAGAGCTAAAGAGACCATGGCCACCAAGATTTCTCAAATGAGCCATGATATGATAATATGTTGTTAAATCCATTTGTAGCTTCAACTACCTGTTTTAGTTTCTTTACTTCATCCTTAAAAACTTAGGTGCTGATCTAAGTTGGTTGACATGCATTTTATTCAGTCATTCAATTTGCTTTGTTGTTCTGCCATTGTGAGAAATATGGTTCCTAAGGTTCCATCTATTTTTCACTTTCTAAATAAGGGAGGAGACTATATAAACTTTGCTATGAGCTGTACATTGAATATATATAGTCTCAATTACAATATAAAATAACAGTGGAACAATTATTTGTTTCCACCAATCTTTTTAACTCATTCAGATAGCCAGCTTTAAATCTAATATCAACATTATATGTTCCCACATTATGCAAATCAACCATGTAAGAAACTAGCACAATATCATCTTACATAAAAATCAAGAAAATAACATATAACCCTTGGCCTATAACTATATAAAGATGGCTCTAGTGATAGTAAACTTAATAACCAACTAAGAGCATTACACATCTCCAACCATATAGTCAAGACAATCACAAGCCTTTTTCTTCTTTCGACATTTTTACTCAAACTCAAATGAGCTATGGTTGCAAGAATAAATTTTCTAATATATTTACATAAATTTGTTCAAAAAAGGTACGATGTAAGAGAATAACCATGAAATAATTCAAAATAGTTGATGACAAAAAAGAAGAAGCGATACCTTGACAAATAATGTCCAAATATAAAATACTTCTATTGTTGATTAAAAGCACCTAATTTTTTAAAGATAATATTTTCATAGTTAAAAAGAGGCAATTATAGAACATAAAAAGCAAAACCTAAACAAACCCATGTTTGATTTTTGCTTCTTATAAATCACTTTAAACAGTTTAAATGAAACCCTAACTCAAATAATCCAACACCAATATTAGAGAGAGATAGACAAACTTGAAGATCTGGAGAAGGTGAAAACAATGATCATTAGAAACTAAAGAGAATACGCTTATTGTTATAAGATGTTGTAAAATCTTTTGATTTGAATACAAGATAAACAAATATGGAAGAAGAAAAGAGGAACGGAAGCTATCGAATAATGAAAAAGTAGGAGAAGAAGTGAGAAAATATAAAATAGGCTTTAATTTTTTGTTTTTATAGCTAAGTAATTATGTGGATTCCTTAAAGATATTTTTATCCAACATGTTTTTAGTTTTATTCCCAACCCGCGTGGAATAAATAAAGATAGGAGGCCGATTAATTTACTTTTTTTCCCAAGCTCAAGGAATAAAAATGCAGCTTAAATTATATATTATTTATGTTCTATTCAACTAAACGAGGAATAACCTATTACCAATAATATATCAGTAATCCAATGATCATTCTAGTCATCCACACGCCCCGTAAGAGATTAAAAAATCTGAGTAGCTTCAGTTAGAGGGTCACAGCTTATCTCAACCTTCAAAAAAAAAAATTGATTGAAAATGGATAGTTACGTAATTTACCATATAGATTTATTAAGTTCGTTACCTAATGTCTACCCACATGCCTATGTTCTTACCAGTTAATTTAAGTCCCACCCATTTGCGGGACTCGAAACGATAGTGTGAGGGGCAAAACCCCACTTCTGTTACCCTTTGAGTGATATGATCAGAATTGAAAATCCCTTTTCTTCAAATTTACTCTCAAGCCAGCGTTTAGGGTTTACATCCCGATTTTGAGTTTTGAGTTTCTATATATTCATCACAATTTCATCAATGGCTCAAAACAATGTAATTACCTCTATGTTTTTTCTTTGTGCTTAATATTGCTATTATGATTAGCTCACCAAATCCTCCTCCTCCTCTTCCTCCTTCTTATTCTTTTTCCCATTTTATGAAGTGCAGGTTGTTGGCGTTGATAACACGTTTAGAAGGAAATTCGACAAAGAAGAGTATTTGGAACGCGCTCGTGAACGCGAAAAACAGGTCCTATATAATTAGTTCCTTGCTTTTCTTCATATTCTTTTTCTGCTGTTGATCATTCTGAAAATTTTTGAGTTATTTCTTTAGGAGGCGGATGCGAAGTTCAAATCTAAATGTAAGAGTTCTACTTTTCCCTACTTCAGTTTCTCTTCTTTTTTCTTTTTGGAAATTGAAGAATTTAATTAATTTCCAAAAGAAATGGCCAAGTTCTTACAAAGGCTTCTTGACAAGAGAGCCTTAAGAATTTGATAATCTAGCGTTACATGAAATGAACAAAAATTATTGTTTACTTTTCCAATTGGATTCTTCCTTGCTTTTTGTGTAAGTTAATTATTTAAAATTAACTAGAATTCCGAGTACTCTCGTGTAGTGTATTTGTGATTTGATGATTGCGTTTATGTCCAGCAAAAGCTCCTCCAGTCCAAAGGAAGCCTTTGAAGCATAGGGATTATGAAGTTGATCTTGAATCTCGATTAGGCAAAACTCAGGTTAGTTTATTGATTTTATGGCGATAATAAGAATTTATCTTCTGTGGAAAGGAGTTCACTGTAGCTTCTATGGGGCTTAGTTTTCTATTCACGGCGTAGAACAATTTCTGGATTTTTAAAACAAAATCTCTCATTATTTTGCTTATTCTTGGAATGTTGACTGATTTTTTACGGATATAATTCGTTTTGTATAGCAAGCTGGCAGCTAGGCTAAAGAGTCCCATTTGTTCCTTGTTTACTTGTCAACTATGACTAATTGCATTTGTGCATTTCTTATCAGGTTGTTACTCCAATTGCACCTCTAAGCCAACAGGTTTGTACTTGTATTATTGCAGTATGTTTCTTCCTGATTTTTCATTTCATGGTCACTTGATGTTTTCTTAGAGACCAAAAGTGATATCCTTGGGTAAATCCATTTTTTCTGCACCTGTTCAAGAATTTAGTCCTCAACTTGAACCATTCCTTTCTTATCTTTTTTTGTTTGTTATTCCATCTGAAGAAAAGCTTTGTTCTTTACTACATGATGTCCATTGCTTGGGTAGTTGATGGATTCCTAAAGGTTTTTGCTGTTCCCTATTTGCTAAGTGGTTAGTCTTTGCCAGACATTTGATGTAGGTTACTAACATTTCGAGATGGAACTTTCTAACTTGGAAGCAGATTGTGATTCTATTCAAGTAAACTACTGTTTACTGATCAATTTGTTGGCTAAAGTCTTAAATGTCGGTGGTTCAATGAGTGGTAAGAGTTTCGTTGGTTATGATTAGGCTAGGTGTCTAATTGTTGGTTTCTATTGTTTTGGTGAGATCTGCCTTGGGCAAAATGGATAACAAGTTCCATCTTACGCAATATTAGTGGCAATTACTCATACTATATCTGGTTAGAAAGGAAGAATATTTGGTTACTGGGGATGCTACTCAATTTGTGCTTCGCTAACAAATTATGATGCCTATCATTTTAGGCTGGTTACTACTGTTCCGTTTGTGAGTGTGTCGTAAAGGATTCAGCAAACTACCTGGATCACATCAATGGAAAGAAGCGTAAGTTGTTCACAATTTAGATTTTCTGCCTACTTGTAGTATGGTCAAACTTTTAGGCTTTTCACTCATGTAGTTGTACATTTCTTCTTCAGATCAAAGAGCGTTGGGAATGTCTATGCGTGTTGAACGAGCATCTCTTGAACAAGTACATACTCTAAGCACTAATATGCTTTTCTTTTTCTTGTATTCAACTTTGAACTTCTAATGCTCTTGAGGGTTGGAATAAGAGAAATGGGAGGTCAACATAAAGCTAATTCCCACTGATTGACTAATGTACGACTAGTAGAAGAGATATCAAACTAATAACTAGAACACTCTATACTTATAAAATCTGGTTGTTGAATTTGAATTTCAGGTTTGGGATTTCAGCTTAGGTTGTTGGAATTTCAGATTTAGAATAACTGGAATTTTATGATTTGGTTGATGAAAACTTAGGCTAGAATTTTTAGGGTTCTGGTTGCTGAAAATTCAGGTTAGAAGTGCTAAAATTTTAGTGAGTTCAACAAGCAATGGAGGATAAAGAATTAGGCATCACTTCCTAGAGTTTAAGAATCACTCTTATTAGAAGAAAGCATCACCCCTAATTTAAAACTAAAGTTTATAGAAAAAAATCATGTTATTAATATTGAAGACTGTGTGTGTGTATATATATAAACCTTTATTATAGAAGTAAAAAGATTCCTAACTAAATATCCAAAATATAATTGAATCCTACACTAATAAGAATTATTTATTTTTAAATAGTTTTAATTCTTAAACACCTAGTATAATATCCAACTTATTACTAGTTCCAATTTAACAAGAAAACTTAGTATAAAGTAAATTTTAGACCTTGTTGTCTTTGCTATTACTTCAATTCTCGTTCTTTATCTTCCCAAATTAAAGCTGTGGTTAAATGATTTGCTCTCTTATATTTCTTTTATAAATTCTAAGCTTTTTTGCACCAATCCTCCTTAGTTTGTCTGAAGTCGACCTTGACACAAAACGTGGTAAATACTAATCATACAAGTCTGAATTTAAATTTTAAAATTCATATTCTATTCAAATGCTATCAAAAATTGATTTTCCTCTTCTTCTTTTTTTTTCCAGCTGTTGTCCTTGCTTTGAAAAGGATGTAATTCCTCTATAGTTGTTTCAATATGCCACCTCATTTCTTATGTTGATATTCCGAACCTGTAGTTTTTCAACTTCTGAACTTGACATATTTGTCATTTAAGTTAAAATTTGTCTAAGTTTTTTCTAAGAGTAATTCGTAGACTCTAAGAGTGATTTCTAGTTCCCTATCCTCCATTGCTTGTTTATCTCATTAAAATTCCAGCATTTTTAGCCTGAATTTCCAGCAGCCAAGAGCCAAAATTCTAGCATAAACATCTGGCAACTAAATCCTAAAATTCTAGTTACTCCAAATCTGAAATTTCAACAACCTGAACTGAAATCTCAAACTTGAAATTCAAATTCCAACAGCCAGATTTTACAAGTTTTGAGCTACTAGTTTGATGTCTTCTGCTTGTCCAAGTCTCAAGTGCATTGTATTAAAAGTTCTTGTTTTGTTAGCATTCCATATTACAGGCGCTGGTAACATTGTAAAGATGCACATTAAAGACGATCTATAGAATATTTAGCTCAGGCCAATTAGCACCCTTGTATTAGTAAGAAGCTGCATATGTTTGTTTTTGTTAAATTTCAATCTGTGCAGGTCCAACAACGTTTTGAAGTTCTCAAGAAACGCAAAGATCCAAGCAGCTTTACAGTGGAAGGTAAGACATCAAAGCAGATAAGAAAATAAATGAAGTACTTTGTTTATGATGATCTTGATGATGCTTCCATTTGGTTTCACTTAGAGTAATAAGTTGACTGTACTTTCCTAATTCTTGTCTCTCAGATCTTGATGAACGGGTGTTGAAACAGCAACAAGAAGAGGAAGAGAGGAAGCGTCAACGCCGAGAAAGAAAGAAAGAGAAAAAGGTTAGTGCTATTGAACTTCTACGCATAAGGAAGTATTATTAAATGCCACACACAATCTTCTTTCCGCTTCTGTTTTCGTTCTCTCATTCTGTTTTTTTTTTTTGGGTGTGAAAATCAGATTTTATATTTAATATATTTTTTTTTGTTGATCCATTCATAGGTACAGAAAGAGAAGGAAGCAGAAGAGGAAGCTGACATTGATCCTGACATTGCAGCTACAATGGGTTTTGGTGGTTTTCGATCATCCAAAAAATGAATGCTGGGTGTTTTATTTGTGCAGTGTCGTTAGAGTGCAATCTTTGGAACTTGTGACGTTCTGCTAGGTGTGAAGCTAGCTTATAAATTGGAGTTGCCATTGGAGGACTTGTATGCTTTCAGGTTCTCCTCATGTTCAAGCTAATTAAGGGTTTTGCCCATTTCTCCCCTGCTGGAATGCATGTTATGTTTTCATGGTAAGAAATTGCTTCACTGTCTGCTTAAAGATGCTGATGATTAAAAACTGATTAAGGCAATGAGAAAGATTTTTATGTTTATCTATAAATCTTGCTGCTGTGCAAAAAGTTGTAAATGAATAAAAATTGTCTAAATTCTAAATATTTTTATTTTTTTGAAAGGTGAAAGAATTTATTAAGCCATGAAAGGCAATTTGTGTCTTTACAAAGCTTGATCAAGCAAAAGAAGTACAATGCTCATATGTACAATCTTAGAGAAAAGCTACGAAGATAGAGATT
>JAOQMM010000006.1:12254887-12268221 GCA_027563515.1 Erythroxylum platyclados
CTAATAATCTTTAATATTGTTTGAGAAATACACAATCACTACTTTTAATTATTAGTTTGAGTCAAATTTAATTAATTTGAATTGAATTTAAAAAGTGAGTTGAATTACGAAGTCAAATAACATTTAATTGGTTCACTTGTGATATTTATATTACCTATATTTTATCACTATCTTTTAGTAGAAATTCAAAAGCATGATTTTTTAAAAATTTGAAAATTTAAGAAATTTTTTCAAAAGTTAAAAAATTTGTATTAAAGTGAAATTATATTATAATGGCAAAAAAACAAAAAGCCTAACTGGCGATTCCATACGCTAGGAAGCTGGTCTGGACCAATATTTTCTCAACATTGCTAAATAAAGCAATGTTATAACATCTTTAAGCCCTAATCTGCCCAAGACATGGCAACGTCTTTGATCAGAATTATATCCAAATTGCCTGGAGCCAAATTGCTGTCACCCTACTGTCACCCTAAAAGCATAAGCTACTGCTTAGGCCCATTTCTAATGTTTTATAAGCGACAAAGTAAAAAAAAATTGGTCTTATTTATCTTTTTCTATTTTGTATAAGTATAGTGAGCCTTATAAAAAATAAAATGAGATAAAATTAAGCAGGTCAAGAGTAGGCCTGAACGGATACCAGCCTGCTGTTTACTAAAATCGGAAATTCCAATTATGGACTTTCTGCTTTGTTTCATTTTCCAATTTATCCAGTCGGCTGAAAGTTTGCTTTCTTATCCACTTAGTCACGTTTCTC
Source organism: Erythroxylum platyclados (assembly GCA_027563515.1). Taxonomy (NCBI): domain Eukaryota; kingdom Viridiplantae; phylum Streptophyta; class Magnoliopsida; order Malpighiales; family Erythroxylaceae; genus Erythroxylum; species Erythroxylum platyclados. Next base: position 12,255,642 of record JAOQMM010000006.1, read on the forward strand.
TTCACATTTGCGGGAAATCTGAAATCTCTGAACGCTTGTGCCAATGAAATCCCTTCTGGTTTTTCTTCTTTTGTTTCTGCGGTCCAATAATTCTTCTAACAGGGCTTAGTATTGTTTTCGGTTGGCCTTTAGACAAAACCATAAACGAATTCATTGCATTGTAGTCACAAGGAATGGAAGGCTGCCAAGTGAAGAGGATAAGGACAAAAACAAAAAGAATGAAACCTTGGCCTGACACATTGAGTCGTCAATATAATTTTCCAAACCTCTCGAAAATAATTCATAAATCTAACAATAAACCATGGTATCCTCTTTCGTTCTTATAAATTCAGGCAGTTAAAATGGTAGTTTAAATAAATCTAACATTAAATCATGACGTCCTCTTCCATTCTAAATTCAGGCAGTTAAAATGATAGTTTAAACCAATCAACTACTTCGAAGTTTTGGCTTGCAACCCTCTGATCATCTTTTCCCTCTAAGAGAACTCCTTACACTAAGAATCAAAATGTAAAGAAAAACTTTGGCAACACTTGGTCCCCGGGCTCATCCAAAGACTACTTTGGAGGGAGTACATGTCCTTTCTACAGCTCATCCTGTAAAAAGAGAGAAGTAATTCAATATTGCCGTAGACAAGTAGAAATCTCAGTTGACAGAATTCGATCACAAAGGAAATATAAACTCACATGTGCTTCGATGCTGTCTTCAGCTGTTGATGACTTAGTCTCAGAGTCATCATCAACCCCTTCAGCATCATCTTCGGCATCATCATCATCATCATCCTCACCCTGAAATTAAATGAATTTTGCAATTAAGGAAAAGAATGAAACAGGAAACAAGAACATTAAAACCACCATCAATGTTATGTCGGCTCACATCGGTATCGGCAGGATCATCCTTTGATTCCTGAAAGTCAAATTCACTAGATGAGACGTTGAAATGGAGAGAAATTATCATTTGAATCAAGCAAAAAAAAGTATCTGAAACCGTTTGGATGCCATAGTGAGACAAAGGTTTCCAAAAACCTAATCTCCTCAGCAAGCAGAAGCACCGAATACTTAAGAGTAGACCTTATATTTCTACTCCTTTCTACTTCGCTAACTAGTTTGACAAAGGATGTTCATCCCTATGGTCAGGATGTTTCGTGAAATGCTATAGTTCTGGCAAGGTCAAGAAAGTACCTCCTCCTCTCTCTTCTTTTCCGACTCCTCGAATGCTGCCTTCTCAGCCTGCAGAAGAATTGAACAGTCTCAGTCAAATATTAAATCAAGCCCCCAACCTGAAGATTGTGTTAAAGATGGACAAATGTAGCATACATCCTTATTCTTTGCCCAAGTTTCTTCGGCAAACTTCAAAGCATACTCTGGTTCGTCAGTAATCAAGACATTGTCAAACAAGGTCCCAGATTTCACCTGTAAAACGTTGATCTTTATAGTTCTAACCCAAACTCTGGATAGGAACAATCAAGTATATATGGCAACATAACTACCTGCCACAACTCAATTCCAACATACTTCAGGTTGGGGAACACATAGAGGTTTGGGTCATCCTTGAAATCTGCGAGTAATCATGAATTAATGAATGCCATCAAAGTCAAAATGAAGGAAAACCGTTATGAACAAAATCAAAGTTGGAACAGACCTGGATTATCAATCATCGGTGCCTTCCATTTGCCTTGGTAGTTGGGGTTCTTAATTTTCTGCAAAGAATAAAAAGTATCAAGAATGGGCTTCTGATTTGGCACCACAACTTTCAATTGAATCCCTAATTCACTAACCTTAGGCTTCCATGGACCCTTGTACTCAGGGTTGGCAATTGTTGGGGCAGTCCATTCACCATCTTCCTCATCATCCCAGTCTTCAGGCTAAAATAGTGATGCATCTTTATTATCAAAAACTATTTGTATTCTTATTAAGGCGCATTATTGTACTGTATAGGATCTTTTGTTCCTACCTTCTTGGCATCAGCGTCTGGAATCTCCTTTGGAATGTCATCATAACCCTTCAAATATCACACAAACAAAAGTAAGAACCTCGTTGAAACCACATTTACAATAATGAATGTCAAATGAAGAAGCCTGGAGAAGATTGTACTTCTGGTTTTTTATCCTCGGGGTCAGAAATATACTCCTTGTCATCCCAGTCATCCGGCTGCATCAAATCAAACAGTTGTCCATCATACAAATCAAGAAACTAGTACAACAGAACCACCATTCAGTCAGTGCTAAGTAATTACTTTCTTGGCCTCAGGATCCTTGATCTTTTTTGGCGGCAGTAGATCCCAATCAGTGTACAAACTACCGGATTTCTTCTCGACATTGTCAATAAGGATGCTGTAGGTAGCATCTGGACGAATGATGAATGTGTATACATGACTGAGTTGATCAGTCTCACAAGGAACTTCCTTCTTGATCAAGTGGTTTGAATCATTGTAGTGAAGAATTGCATGAACCTTTTTGGTGCTGTACCCGCAGATATCTGGTCCAAACATAATACTGCATCCAATCACAAGATATTACTTGAGTAATTTCGAAAAAGATAGAAAAGATGCAGAAAAAGTCAATACAATCAAGATTAAAATAAAAATAGACTTATGCGACCTGTAGGGTGTGTCACCACCAAATTTTTTTTGGTCAACTTCCCCACTGAGCAATTTCATGTAACCACCACCACAGTCAAGTTTCTGTTCATGCTTGACAGAAAATTGGAAGACTAGCGTCTTATCCTTGTTGCTGAACTCTGGGAACTGAGCTGAAATAGCGTAGAACCTATAATCTTCGCTTGTTTGGATACCTGTTCCAAGATGGTAAACACAGAACAATATTAATTTCAGAACCATACTTAAACATTGATTAACGGCAAGAAACAATACCTTTATCATTTGGGTCACCGTGCCATTTTCCAGAAGTGTAATTCCATTCACCAGCGGTATTATCATCTTTCTTCCAATCAGATTTAACCCACCTTTTCTCCCATCCATCTTAACATTTTCAACAGGAAACCAAAACGAGTCAGAATTTGCTAATGAAAATAAGTAAATGTTCGCAATAATAGGATCATATTACAAAAGGCAGGAGGTAACCCTCGTGAATAAATTAAAAATTTACGCTCTTCTACTCAGCAAATACTCCTGTTGATTCTCTAAACAAAAAACACAAGAGGAACGCAGCGGAAACGGTCAATTGTGACCAGTGATCATATTCCCAATCCCAATGTAAAAACTGCAAATGGATCAATACAATTACACGCACGTAGAGAGAATGTGACCATCCAAACAATGACGGGATATAATTAAACCGCACACCAAACATCATTTCAAAAAATTAGACAGAGACTATTCAAATCCTCCAGCGATCCGACTATTGGCAGATCTACAGAGAAACTATCAAAAACGCTACTAAACAAAAACATGAATTACAAAAACCGTCAGATCCAAAAATTAGACACAGCGGTAAACCAGCACTCCAACAAGTAACCCACACAAAAATGCGAGAAGCTCTGGAACCCCGCTACACGCGTATCTATACACATTAGCATATAATAACATTTCGAAACGTGAGTTTCAAAAAATAAAAGGAAATTATAGAGATAGGAAAGAAAATGCCAGAGTGTACTGTACTAAAAGTGCGTATTGGTACACAATGAGATAAACGGAAACACATACCATCGAAACGCTCTTCGAAGATGACTGTGGCGGAGGATATGGCAAAGAGAGATAGGAGAAGTAGAGAGAGAAAGCTAGGGTTGTTGGCCATGGTGAGCTAGAGAGAGAAAGATGACAGCGAGTTGCAGGAGTGGAGTGCTTCATTACTTATAGTAAACTTCGTCGGATGTATACGTCCCAGCTGGCCTCTATTGTCTTACCTGGACGTATCAATCTTCGCCACATCATCTACTGTTGTCATTTGGTATGACCTGGCGGATACTCATTGGCGAGTACACGGAATTGCTCAATGGATGCTTTTGTTGCGATCCGAATGGGCGATAGTTGGAGGTGGACCCCATCACCCATCATCGTCCGATTAAAATAGATAATTTTCAAATATGTAAATATAACAAATTTTAAACCGCATGCACGAATAGAATTAAGCTGGTTTTGACTAAAGTTCAGCTTTTTTAAAAAATTTAATTTTTAAGTTTATATCTATTTTGATTTTTGACTAACGGAATGAGTTTAATTTTTAAATACAAATTTTACTCATTACAAAAATTTAAATTTTTTGAACTCAATTCATAAATTTATAGCTTATAAAAATTTTAGTAATTATATAAAATATACTTATGATATACTTATATTAATTTAAATTTTAGGATGTGAAATTATATTAAATTGAATAAAAATATGTAATTATTTTTAAAATAAAAAAATCATAAAATTATTTTAAAAAATTCATAATAAAAAACTAAATCAAGTAAATAAATAAATAGCGTATAATTGTGATAAATTTTAAATAATGAAATATTTACTTAAATTAACCAAGCTAGAATTTTTCAATATTATCAACACTAAAAAACATTATCCTTTACCATAACAAATATTTAAAATAGAATAAATAATTAAAAATGTAAACACTTATTTATACAACTTTGTATCTTTTATTCTCTTTCCAATAATTATGGAAATGAGAAAATAATAAACAAAACATGAACCAAAAGGGTTCTTAAAGTATTGTAAGATCTTATTCATTGTGCCTATGGTAATAAAGAGCAAAATAACTCAACTATTCTATAGACAAATCTTAGCATCTCATTATTTAACATAGTAATAATAAGAAACCCCCTTCAAAAAAAAAAAACCACTTTCATCATTACAACAATATTAGTAAAAGAGTTATAACATCAAACAGATAATGAGCAGATAAAAAAATACATAAAAGAACAAGAATGAGAGAATAATAAAGTAAAAGTTTTTCATGACATGTTTAGAGAGAAAGGAGTGCTAGGCATTTCATGACATGTTTAGAGAGAGAGAGAAGCTTCTCTCTATTACGAAGAGGGTTGTAACTAAGTCTTCACTTTCCCTTGCTTTCTTCTCCTCGCTTAACTTTATTTTCCTTCATCTTGCATGATCCATCTTTATCTGCCTTGTCGAAGAGACAAAGGCCTTAATTGTTCTTGACTTAAGGTCCCAAAGGCAAACTTCAATTTCTTTTCACCATTTCCCAATTATGTTCTTTATTTTTTGTTTTTAGGAACACCTTTTTGACACTCCCTCCTATTTACACCAACTTTTCCCTCTCCTAACTTATGGCTCCCAAGTTTGGAGAAAAAAGCATGTCTCCTTCAGATGAATTATCCTTTCCACCACTACCTTCCAATCCTTTTAGCAACCCTCTTAAATATCACTCTACTACAATTCTTAACCTTGCAATAATGGACCTAAATTTTGTCGATAAGGGATAAAGATGGCAGGACTTTAAAATACTATCCTCCTTGATGGATGATGGGAAAAGAATGGTTGCTTTAGAGAATGGGGTGTTAAAAGAAGGAACCAAAGTCCAGGACTCCACTAGAATTCCAATGATAAATGCATGGCTATAAAACTTTGGAGAAGTAGGAGTCTATTAGAGGTTTTATTACTTGAGAATAACCTCTTGCTCTTTAAGTTCAAGTTTAAGAATAATATTGTGGAGGTTTCAAGGGTAGGATTATAACATGTACAAAATATCCCTTTATTGTTACAAGTCTAGAAACTAAGTTTAAGGTTGGAAAACTTTAAGCAAACAAATGTGCCTTTATGGATTAATTTGTATGGGGTTCCACTAGAATACTATTCCATTAAGGGTTTAAGCTTGTTGGCTAGTTTCATTAGTGATCCAATAAGTATGGATGAAACCGGTACTCAAAGAAGGAGAGTCAGATACACTAGAATTTACGAGAGTGAATATCGAAAAAAAAAGTTGTTTGAGGTTATCCCTATTCTTAAACTAGGTATGGAAGATATAGTCAGTGTGTTCTATCAATGCAAACCGGTTCTGAAGGAGAATGAGAAAAAAATGGGCAGCTATTATTAAAATGTTTGTCAAAGTTGATTATGTAGAACTTAGAGAAGTTGATAACTCCTTTAAAATTAGCCAATAGTTTGATATGCAAAAGCAAGCCTCAAACGTAAGATGTTCCATACATCTGAGACTGGGGAGACCAATATACAAAAAGAAAAGGAAAGTGACACTGGACCAATTCCTAAGGAAAGCTAGGTAATGAAGTCACTAAGAAAAGGAACAAAGTGTCTCAAGATAGATGTTAAAATAGAGGGGAAATTTGTATGAGGGCAATGTAAGCTGCAGAGAAAGATATTCCAGACTCACACACTTTATCTAAGGATAAGGAAAGAGAGGAGAACACTTAGAGGATAAATGATTGATCAGGAAGAAGCTCGATAAAAAGGCTTATCAATTTAGCTCGAATGTCCATTATCCCTAATAGCTTAGGTTTTTCAATGCCGCTCTCACTTCTGATCAAGATCCCTAGGAAATCTCTATTCGAACTTCTATGAAGAGATTATAGACTCCTTTTAAGTTCATAAATCTTATAGCTAAGCTAAAAGGTTATGATGAGGTTACAACTAAAGGGATAAGAACTTATGTTGATGAATATGAAGCATTTAAGATTGTATGGAAGCCTTAGATAATCAAAATAGAGTTGAAACTTCTCCATTATAAACAATTTAGAGGGATTGTGTTATCCTCAATTTCCTTTACTAAAAATGACATCTATGAAGCTCTAGAAAAATTATATCTGAATCCATATAACTTAGCCCTATTTTTATGGAGCCATTTAAGCTAAAAAATTTATAATAAGATAGGGGGTATCCTTGCAAAAGAAGGTGTTCTTACTTAACATCAAGATAAGTTTAAATAGCTTTCTTTTAATTTACTTAAGCTACTCTAAGGTATAATAGTTGAGGCCTCCTCCACTCTTCAAGAGTTGAATTATTTTATCCCCTTAGGATTAACACTTTGATTGACTGATTTTAAGTTTGTCAATATAAAATTAACCGCAAGTGCATGGTGTAGCTATAGCTAGCATAGGTAAGTACGGGTCGAATCTATGAAGATAATGATTACTAGTAATTACCATTATCATATTATCTAGTCTATGAATTAAGTGTTGGTTCAATAAAGAAAATAACACTAAAACAGATAAAATAAAGTAGGAAACAATAATAAGCAGAGAACAAAGAAAATTACTTAGAAAACAATCAATATCACGAATTAGTGTCTAGCTTTCCTCGAAACTATGACTTTGTGAAAGACTGAGTGTTCTTGTTTCCATTCTTCAGTCAATCAACCCTAGCTCTTTGCTTCATTGGAGAGTAATCATAATGGAGTGCTTGTGTATAGCTTTTTAGGGCTTCCCTCTCTTTGAGCTACCGAATCTGAGATCTAGGATTTATGTAAACTGCATGTTGAATGAATTTCACTTCATTTTTTGTTGTGTTGACAAGATGATGTCTATTGCCAACATTGGATTTATATAACAACTTCATTTCATGCTTGAATATTTGCATTTTCCTTTCATAAACATATCGCTTGGTGCCTCTAATGTTGGATATCAATGCTTTCCAAATTCTTTCTTCAAAACCAACTAGCTCCAAAATGAAGTTGCTAAATCTAAATGGAAATTTGGAGTTTCCTGTTACAAATTTGGTTAAAATGGGGGTGTGGTTAGATAGGATGTTGTTTAAGTACAAGGAAAAATAGTTGGGGAAGACATTCATCCATAATAGTTAGTAACACTTTTATCTAGCATTTTCATGATTAGTGTATCACCATTTTGTTTGTTATTCCATGAGTAAAAACATCCACCCAAGGGCAAACCAGTGAGCTGAGCTTCTTCTATACAATTGCCAAGTTCTGTGCAAGGATTACATATTGATCTTGGTCCATCTACTTCCTCTACTTTTAAGATGGAGTTGAAATCACCTGAAATCATCCAAGGTAAGTTGGTTAAAGCTATTCTAAACAAAAAAAGGTTAGTTAAAGCTACTAAGTCCTTTATTTGATTCCACGAGAAGTTCCTTTGGTATGCATTATTATTTGCATATATAAACATTATGCAACTCTACTGATTAAGCTGCTTTATGTTGACCTAAAAAATGCACCATTTGATCCATAATTTCAGAAGAGATAATAAATAAAATGTTAGAATCATATAGTACAATGATTCTTCCATTCGAATGATAGGTGTGATTGGAGATGATCTAGGTACGAAGATAAGTCAGTAGTTTGCAACATTCCTTTCTTATTCTAGTTTCCAAAATTCCAACAATGGCTACTTTATTTTGCAAAATAGAATCCTTGATCATTAGTTTTTTATTAGGGGCATTAGCCCCTCTCACATTCCACGTGAGGATATTCATGTCTCCCTAAGGAGGGCTTCTTTTTCCTAGCTTGATTTTCTTCTAACCATTGTCTTAAAATCCTAGTCTTTATGAATCTATTGTTACGCCTGCTTTTCAAGTGTTTCTTGGTTGTTATTTTCCAATTTATCTACACTTGTCTATGTAAGCCTGTATGGATTTTCAGTTTGTTCTTTCTTCTGTTACACATTTTGCATTTTATTGATCACCTCATTTGTAGTTTTGTTTGCTTTGTTTGTCATGTCTACAGCAGCTGGAACTTCTGTTGTGTCTGTTTTGTCTGTTATGTCTTCTGCAGCTAGAACTTCTGTTGAGGTCTCATTGTGTTTTTCCTTTTACTAATTACTCATTTCCAGCAATTCTTGGTGTTTTCCTATTTTAAACACCCTCCCTATTGGTCTCCACATATATTTCTCACCTAACTGTGGCCTCCAAGCATATATAACCCTCAATTGATCCTCTACCGGTTATAATTCCTCAATCAACCAAATTTAAGATATGGTTTCAAGCAGCTCAGATAAGGAAGTAACCAGAATGCAAATCGTAGCATAGTTAATACGTTTAATTTCTGTTATAGATTGATCCAATGCTATTGGTCCTATATAACTTGCAAGATGATTGAGCCCCTCGGTAGTCCAATATTTAAACCGAACTTCATGCAGGCATATCCATATGAGAATATTGTCATGTTTAAGGTCTTCTAATTTGAGTCTTGGTCTCCATGTTTACAATAACAAGGGTTTATTTTGCACATGCCAGGGTCGAGACTGTAACTTCTCTTGAGCTAGAAAATTGAAACAGAAACACATCTTCATTGTTTACTAACACATCCACTAATCCATGTTGTTTCAAGTTATTGAAGGCCCATTACTTCAAAAATGGAAAACCAATCCTTTTATCAATGAAAAATCCAAAGAGTGTGGTTCTCCACTTGTCTACACCAGACTTCAACAATTCCGTTGGTGGAGAGACTATTCTATACTTATAAGTTTCACTAGGAGGATAATATGTTAATTTTTGTTCTAGTTTAGCATCACCTACAACTTGTGTACATGTCCTTCGAATGAGGGGCTAATGAGGCTTGCAATAGGCAGGTTAGTTAAGGTTGAAGCAAAATTCCTAGCTAAATTATTGGAACAATTTGAGGTTAGATGTGGGAAGTGTAAGTCCATAGGTACAAGCTATGAACTGTTGATAAAAAGCTAGGCAGACAGGGTTAAAAGGTTGGAGGAGGTTTTGGAAAAAAAAAGGTGAGTCGAATATAGCCACTGATAAGGTAGGTGTGGTCTGTGAGGGTGGTAGGGTGAGTGATATGTGAGGATTGAGTAAGTGTTAGGATATGTGAGAAGTTAGGTTTCTGGTGAGTGAGTGTTGATAGAGTTATGAATAATAAGGCAGTATGCAGTATGTATAGGTGGATGGTAGAATGTGGTAAAGAAGAAGGTGAGTCAAAGGTGTTAGCAGCTAGGGGGAAGATTGAAGAAGGAGGTGAACAGTGTGTTGAACAGTAGGCTGCCAATATCTTATAGCATTTTTTGTCTATTCATTATCTTGCCTTAGATTCTAGTTAACTTAGTGGGGCTTCTTTTGCTCTAATAAGATGGTCTAAAGTTTGCTTTGCACTCAAGCTAACCTGACTTATTTACCTTTATATCTTATTAAACTACATTTCTTATTAATTCATTTTCAACTTTAAAAAAATTTGTAATTCATAAATGTCTAAAAGGAATTAAAATTCCAATGAAAAGACTTTATAAGTTTAAAACCTACCATATGAATTGGTAATTGTCATCACACCACTTGTATGACAATCAAGTCAATTGGTATGATGAAGCTCTATAAGGCTAACTTGAAAATTTGACCTTTCGTAATAAAGGCAACCATACATCATATTCAAAAAGCTCTCTGCATTATACTAAACACCGAATCATTTAAGTATTTGTTATTTAAAACAGAAGTAAAAAAAATTATTAATTATACAATGTCAGTGTCTAATACAAGCTCCAAATTATAAGGATTTGGAATGAAAAAGATTGTTCATTATTGAGGCTTAAACAATATAAAAGGCCATGCTTTAAATTTTTAATAGATCTTTGAGCTTATATGATTTTTAATTTATACAGCTCTTAATTAAAATAATTTATTTATTATATTGTAGAAAACATTAGCTAAACACCCTCCCTAAGGAAATATAAAAGGATTCAATGTGTATATTAACATTTTAATAATGGCACTGATGAGATCCTAGAAAGTTCATGTGTAGCTTATTTGCAATGGCACCTCAAATTAAATTAAGTAACCAAGCTAAACAACAAAATAGGTATCCTAATTCTTCTAATGGCTAAATACTAGATTCTGTAAATATTTGCCCAAACTTCTTAATCCTTTCGACCTATAACATAAAGGTTAAAAGGTTTTCATAATTTTAGTTAAGAATTATATTCATTACCCAAGAAAAAGTGGATATTTGAGGGATGGGCGGTGAGAGTGAGGTGGGACTAGTTATCATACCAATTAGCAGAGTGAGTACCTGACACAAACAGATAAAAAAGTTGAAATAAATCTAATTTATAATTCTAGTACTTTAAAAGCATAAACGATTGACAAACGAAATCTAATGAATAATGACAGATTACTTAATTAAAAACAGATCTAGATAGAACCTATTAATGTACAGTGTTGGGGGCCTTTATTTCCTAGACGTGTGTGCTCCCATGTCGACTGATAAGCTTTTTGATCGTCTCTTCTGGGGGAGGAAGTCTTCTTATTGAGGGATACTTGTTTACCTCTTCATCTAACTTATCAGCTATGCCAAAATTGGATTTTTCCTTTTTTTAGTAGATGTAGTATATTATACCATAGGTCATATCTCACATTTTAATCTCTTTTGATCTTATTTACTTCATCGTGTCACAGATGTATTAATTCTTTTAATGAGAGTCAGTAGCCAGCTTTCAACAACAACAACATCCCAGTATAAATCTCCTTAAGATGCGGGGTCTGGGGAGGTACATCAGTACGCAGCCATACCCTTAACTAGTAGAGAGTTTGTTTCCGATAGACTCACAAAAAAAAGGTTTTGAGAATTATTTGAAGAAAACAAAAACCAAAATTATAAACAAATAATTGTACTAAAAAAGAATCAATAGAATAAAATAAGAATAAGGAAATCCAAAAGTAAAATAAATAAATAATATATAAATAAATACAAATACAAATAAATAATAAATACTAATACTAATACTAATAAAAATATTAATAAATAATAAAATAATAAAATAAAGATTAAAAATATTTAAAATACTGTATAAAAATACCAAGGGGAAGTATTATAGATAAAGGCCTTTAGGCTAAATAAAGACACAATAATCAAAGGAAAGGTTCACAAAACCTATGGATACAAAGTGACCTCTTTCTGTAGGATCTTTTACTCGTATCCTAGTTCGCCAAAGTTTCCTATTGAGGGCCAACTCTTTGGTAAGCTCTAGAATAGTCATATCCTTCTTGATCACATCACTTTAGTTCTTTTTAGGTCTTCCTCTTTTTCTTTTACAGTCTTTAAGTACAATCTTCTCATATCTTCTCACTGAGACATTGGGATGTCTCCTCTTAACTTGTCCAAACCACCTAATTCTTGTCTCATTTAATTTACCATCAATGTTAGCCAACCTCAATTTATCTCTTACCACTATGTTTCTGACCTTATCTCTTTTTGTAAGGTTACAAGTCCAACAAAGTATCCTCATCTCTTCTATTTTAAACTTATTACTATGCACCTGTTTGATTGGCCAGCACTTTACCTTATAACGCATGGCTAGAATAAATTGCTAAATGGTAAAATTTACCTTTTAGCTTGACTGATATCTTCTTGTCATATAAAACTCCTAATGCACCTTTCCATTTAAGTCGCCCTGATTTGATATAGTAAACTATGTCTTTATTTATCTCACCATTGCTTTAGATGATGGATCTAAGGTACTTAAAACATTCTTTTTATGGTATAACTTATGAACCAATCTTTATCTCCACATCAGATGCCACACTATGGCTTGAAAAGTTACACTCTAAATACTTAGTCTTATTGCTTCTCAATTTAAAGCCCTTCTACTCTAACATACCCCTCTAAAGTTCTAACTTGACACTGACACCTTTTGTTTCATCCAGTAAAACAATGTCATCGTCAAAAAATGTAAACTAAGACACATCCCCTTAGATTTTTTTA
>JAOQMM010000006.1:12268321-12279730 GCA_027563515.1 Erythroxylum platyclados
GTAAATCGAAATTGATTCATAGTTAATTTGTGAAAAAATAGTCCAACTTAAATTAGGAAATCTAAATTAATCAATATAATCGTGATAAAATGACTCAAATCCGCCTTTGGCAATTCTCATAAGACATATCAAGTTACTTTTTTAATGTAAACGCTACCCAACTTTCAAAAATAACTACCTTCCTCAAAAAAAAAAAAACTTTCAAGGATAACTTTCAAAAACAATCACAGACGGTTGTTGTCTCTGTCTCTGCTTTTTTTTTTTTCCTTTTTACTAGTTTGGCTTCTTCTTTCTACTCCTCCCTCTCAGTCTCTCATATTATTGTATGATGGGTTTGTGCTTTCCTTCGTTATATGATTACTCCTCAACACTGCCTTATCCTTATCTGTTATCTCTTAACATATCTGAAACTTAAATAACACAGTCCAGAATCTGTATTTCACTCCAAAACAAACTCTCGGATTCAAGTTGAAGCCACAGTGTTGAGGCAGCGTTTAATCAGCATCTCAGCGAGAGAGAGAGAGAGAGAGAGAGCAAGGCACGGTATGAATTGTGAGAAACTTCAGCCCATCTATGCCTGAAGTAATAACTCATCACAGAGACCATTATGTATACCAACTGGCTTTCAGCGAATAATCTCCATCCTTGCTCATTCCAAATGGGACACAGGATTGTTTCAATTGGGGAGCTAGATCTTCACGGAATTAATCACATGTCTAGTTCCAGAACTCATTTCATGGATTTCAAGACTCATTTTGCTAAGTTCTAGAAGAAATCATAATGATTGCAGAAGCCAAATTCATCAAATTTGTTTTAGGAACGACTAATTTAGACTTCACTTACAGTTAGGGATGGCAACGGGTAGGGCTGGGTTGGGTTGTCGCTGGCCCAGCCTGGCCCGTGGGTCACAGGGCAAGCCGGACTGACCCGGCCCTTTTATGTTATTTTTTAAAAAATTTTGTCAAAACGATGTCGTTTTACGCATTGAAAGCTCAGCCCGACCTGTGGCCCGCCCTCGGCCCATGGCCCTTGCGGGCCAAGGAGTATTGGCTCGCGATCCAGCTTGCGACCTGCCCAACCCGGGCCAAGCGCAGGCCAGGTGGGCTAGGCCGGTTTTGCCATCCCTACTTACAGTGTCAAAAGGTGTGGAGCTTGTCCAATTCCTTCTCCCTCTCTGACTCACACGACCCACATTACCCAGAAATACCTAAATCACAAAACCAAAGATTCATATATTAATGCAACAAGTCCAGGCCTCAGTTACAAAAAAGAATTAGCAATACCTTTAAAAGAAATCAAAGGCAAAACCAAAAGTAGACAAGAAACTTACCTACGAAAGATGGAGCGATAAGATCTGCGAAGAGAAGAGAGTAGCGACGAGCAGAGATAGTTTCGTTTTTTAAGAGATCTGGCGAAGATGGTAGATGGACAGAAATTGAAGAAGACGACGAGATCTGGCGAAGATGGACAGAAATGGAATAAGACGGCGAGACATGGTGACTAAAGAGAGAGTGAATCTGGCGAGGAGAGCATTTCTGCGTTGGTTTAAATGAAACAAAGATTAGCCAGCCTTTAATTGACAAACCGGTTGAATCGATTGGCTAAAAAACCGGTTGGTTCTATACTAAACCGGCCAGTTTTTATTTTGAAAGGTTATTGGATAAAACCGAATCGAATAGTAGACCAGTTTAGACTATTTCAGGTTGAACTGGCTGGACCGGTCCGGTTTTTAAAACCTTGATTGAACTTCAAAAATAACATAAATTTTAATTCAATAATTAGTGATAAATTTAATTTAATTATTTATAAAAATACTTTACATTTAAAATTATCTATTACGTAATTATTAGGCATTAATAATCAAATAAATTTTGTTTTTATTTAAAAACAAAAACTAGAAACAAGAAATAAAAACATCTCAGTAGAAATTAAACTGAGACGTGAGGTTTGAGAAGGTCTAAAAGTAGACAACTTTATCTTTAATTAGTAAAGAGGTTGTTTCCAAGATCCACAGGAAATAAAAAAGATTTTGAGAATTGTTTAAAGAAAATAAAAGTACAAAATATAAGCAAACAACTTTGTAGAGAAAACAATAGAATAAAATAAGAATAAAGAAATTCAAAACCAAAATAAAAAGGAAAAAAATAAATATAATAATGAATAATAAATAATAATATAAAGATAAAAAGATATAGAATAAAAATAAAATATAAAAGAAATAAATAGACAAAAAAAGAAATAAATAAATAAAACAAACAAACAATTGAAATAGAGAAGAAAACATTACTTAACTAAAATGAACAAGACACAAGAATCAAACGAAAAGATTTAAAAAGCCTATGAAAAAGATAAGGACATCTTTATGAAAGATCCCCTATTTGTATCCTATTTCGCCAAAGTTTCCTATTAAGAGCCAAGTTCTCAATAAGCCCTAGCAGAATCATATCATTTCTAATCACCTTCCCTCAGTTCTTCTCAGGTCTTCCACTTTTTCTCTTACAGTTCTTAAGTACAATCTTCTTGCATTTTCTTAATAGGGCATCACGATGTCTTTTCTTAATTTGTCTGAATCACCTAAGTCTTGTCTTCCTTAAATTACCATCAATGTTAGCCACTCTCGGTTTGTCTCTTACCACTACATTCCTAACCTTTTCTCTTCTTATAAGGTTACATATCTATCAGAGCATCATCATCTCCACTGTGATTAACTTATGGCTATGCACCTATTTGATGAGCCAACACTCGACTCTATAGAATATGACTGACTTAATTGCTAAACATTAAGCAATAGAATTTACCTTTTACTTTAATGGTATCTTCTTGTCATGTAAAACTCCTGATGCATCCTTCCATTTAAGCCATCATGATTTGATATGGTGAGTTATGTCTTCATCTATCTTGCCATTGCTTTGGATGATGGATCTAAGGTACTTAAATCAATCTTTTTGTGGTATCACTTTTGAACCAATCTTTATCTCTACATTTGATGCCACCCTATGGCTCGAAAAGTTAGTCTCTAAGTACTTCGTTTTAGTCCTGCTTAATTTAAAGTCCTTTAACTCTAACATATCCTTCCAAAATTCTTGCTTGACATTCTCATCCTCCTTTATCTCACAACTAAATTAATGTTATCAACAAACAATATACAACAAGGCACATCTCCTTAGATATTCTTGGTGAACTCATTCATCACTACTGTAAACAG
This sequence comes from Erythroxylum platyclados, assembly GCA_027563515.1. Lineage (NCBI taxonomy): Eukaryota > Viridiplantae > Streptophyta > Magnoliopsida > Malpighiales > Erythroxylaceae > Erythroxylum > Erythroxylum platyclados. Next base: position 12,271,527 of record JAOQMM010000006.1, read on the forward strand.
GAAGGGGCTTAACGAGGATCCTTGTTGTAGCCCATTATCGATAGAGAAATGCTTTGATTTTCCTCTTGTTGTTCTTACTCTAGTCCTAACCCCTTCATACATATCCTAATGACCTTTATATAGGTCATAAGAACTCCTTTGACTTCTAAACACCTCCATATGACTTCCTTAGCTACTTGCGATAAGCCTTCTCTAAGTTAACACAAACTAAAAACTATAATATAAAATAAAATTAAAACCAAACGGCTGTTTAGCAAGTTGCTTGTTTAAATTTAAGCTTACTCGAGCTAGTTTGGGAATGCTTTATATTAGGCTTGACTATTCCCAAAAGGTTTTATACTAGTTTAGATCATTCACAACCTTTTAATAGGTTGAACAACCTAAGTCATAAAATATAAAATAAGAATTGATATCCTTTTATTGGGATAAGGAAATTGGACACGACTTTTACATTTTAGAATGTTTGATAGAACCTTTAAAGTTACCAAAAAAAAAACTTAAGACTCAGATGAGTTGCTAATTGAAACTGATAAATTTTAATGTTGTGGTGTTTTAACAATATAAAAGAAAATAATTCAATATTTATTTTACAAATTATTAATGAAAATGATTAATTTTTATTCATTTATTTTTACAATGTTAAGGGTTTGTTTAAATATTCTATTTTTATTAAATATTTATTGAAAAGGTTTTTATCCCATTCACAATTGCAGTAGTTGAGCATACCCACATTCTCTAATAAGTAGTGTTTCAAATAACATATTGATGTGTGTTTCATATTCCAAGCATATAATGTAAATGTAGTTAATGTTAGTGAGTATCGGACGATTCTACAAGGACTGGTTATTGACTACTTATTCTACATAAATTTAACTATATAGACTATCAAGCATGAATGAACAAAAGAAAATAGAGAATCAATTCTAAAACACCAATTCAAATTAGTGATCAAGATTAAAATAATCAATAGATAAACTAGATTCGGGCAAGATCTCTTAAGACTTTATATTTTGATTTCACTTTAGTTTTTCCTTAGTCTAATAAGTGATATACGCAACAATTATGTTCTCTTTGGAGTAACACAATCCTTATCCTTAGATTGAATTAACTGAAATCTCTTTTTAATCAATATAACCTAAGAATGTATTAATCCATTTTGTGAGTTCTCATGATAGGTTTTACCCTAACACAAAAAATCATGTAATTCTCTCTCGAGTAACTCTTGCAACCCTTATTGTCCTTGTTATGATCTAAACATAAACAACAATAATAACAACGATATCAACAACCCAATGAAAGTCATGTTGATCGCGAGGTCTAAAGAGGTATAGAAGTACACATCTTTACCACTAATTGATTGAGAGACTATTTCCAATTTGTTATGATCTAAACGTTGAAATTATTTTTTGATCTTAATGTAAGAATCTAGTTATTAAATATTCAACTTTCTTTCCTTAAATTCAATCAAGACAAGATCATGAACATGAACAATTTTTAGAAAACTAGAAATTTCACTGAACCAAAATATCAATTCAAAAGATTGCATCCTAGGATCCATTATACCTAGATCTATACCTAATTAATTCACGAATAAACAAGAAAGAATAACATAAAAACGAGAGAAAACAAAAGATCAAGAAAGCATCTTCATGGATCTTGAATATTTAAACTATTAATGATCTTTTTGAAATCCTTTTTCCTTTTGCAAAATTTTCTTTCCACTTAATCCCTAGCTATTGTATTAAGCTGTTAGATGAATGTTTTATTAAAAACAGTCTCTGTACTAGTTAGAGGTAAGATTGTGTACTTTTAGACTTCCTCAGACCTCGCAGAAGTGGGAATTATACTGAAATATTATTATTGTTGTTCTAATTGAATGTTTAGCTCAAAAACTCATTTGTGCCAAAAAATTTCAGTTTTATCAGTTTCCTCTTATTTTAATAAATTAAGGCCTAATTTTTATGTCCAACACGACCCTAACGCAAGGTCATGTGGGTATCATATTACCTTGTCTCAAATTTTGTAACTTTTTATGTAGATCATAACTACTAAAACAAGATTGAACACGAGACTATATATGCCCTATAGTGATGAACATAAGTTGAACGTAGGATCATGTTAGTTGTGTGAGGAGAAATAGAATGTCCCTTATTGGAATATAATCCCTAGATGAAATATTTTCTAAAAAAACATAATAGGACATGATAGAACATGGTCAGTAACAAGGTGCCATATTCTTGAGCTCTTCTTTACATCTTCTAAAGTTTCTCCAAATCGACTAAATTATTCTCTAAAATATCTTCTTTTCCTTAGAGAGGATAAAACAAGTCTTGAGATAAAATATGACTCATTTAAGTATCAGATCCTATAAGAATATCCAAAACACAAGCACAATGCTATCAAAATTTATACTGAAAGAAAAGGTCTATCTAGCATATATCAAACTCCTTAACACTTGAGCATTGCTTTTCCTCAAGGAAATAAATTTCATCATCCTAAATTAAATATAAAGCAATTTCAAAAAAAATATTAATTAGGCCAAGCATACGAATCAAGATTCTTCACCACTCATCCAATTGCAAAGGCCATCAAAGTATTAGGCGACTAACTACTTATATCAGTTTAAAAGTTAATTCATTTCATAAATTTTCAAACTTCAACCCAAATCCTAAAATTTAACTCCATTTATAAGATGAACAAGTACGTTGACTTTCTAACATATTCTTACCTCTTATTAGTATAAAACAAAATACTGAATTTAAATATCCTAGGAGCATTTAAAAGCTTGTTTAAGAAGTCATCTAGCCTTTTGTGCGAAACTAAACTTCTTTTCATGAATACTTCCAATTATTCAACTAGTTCACTATCTCAAATGACTACTAGAGCCAATCTTTAACTTCAACCTTTGTATTAGTATGAAGTCAGAAAAGTGAAACTATATAATGTTAAATTGTTCACAATTTTACATTTTAGGATAATAAATTCTCAAAAGAGATCACATTTACTCAATGCATATATAAATTATACGAAAAGTATCATGATGCTAATCAAGTTTCTATTCTCTAATTTCATAAAATAAAATGAATTCACTTAGTCATCAATGCTCATAGCTTGTCATTTATATGGCTCTTTTGTAGGGTAACCTTTTATGGGTTTCAAAGAACATAATCTGAGAGAATTTAATCAAATAAAGATATCTGTTAACCTATTTAAGATAGGAAACTATACATCGAGATTTATCAGATCATTACTTTAACGACCTTACCAATCAAAAAGTAGAAATTCCTATTATTGAATACATTATATTCAAATATAAATAACTGCAAAAGAATTTATCATATAGAAGTTCATTTTACATATATTCATCATGTATAAGTTCATTATACATACTTTATGCATATGCAATCTTTGTTAGTAATTGTCGTTTTCTCAACTGATATGTACACCCATACGCACACACATGCACGCATGCATACACACACAGGCACACACATATATGTTTATGTTTTTATAGATTTATATTTCTTTTAACATATACAAAAATATAGTTCATTTATTATACTTTCATCAACTATAAAGTTTAGAAGATGATAGTTTCACTCTCAACAAATGCTTTTATACTAAAATTCAAATATTAATTAGATCCAAATACATATGAGAAGAAAGATAAAACCTTAAAACTTAAGTTTTTGGATAACTTAGAATTCAACATCTTAATTATCACTAATTAATTACTATATTCTTAAAGTTAGTCAAAATATTAGTTTTCTCATTTCCTTGCTTTAGCACGATATAATATTTTGTTGTTAGAGAATCCAAAGTAAAGATCAACGAATCATCTTATAACCTTAAAAGAAAAGGTTATGATGAATTAGACAACCAAGCATAATCATCATAAGGTGGATTAGTGTAACCCGAAGTATTTTCAAGTTAATTCGATGCTTTCATTCATTTTTCCATACCTTTCTTAATTCAACATATCTATTTATTAATTTATTTTTAATATAATAAATAGTTAGATAAGATCTTAATGTTTATTGTAGAATATATTATGAGATAATATTTTAGAGAGCACAAACTATAGACGTGATAGATGACTGCATATGAATTTATAAGTTAATTGTCTTTATAAACTACTTTATTGATAGTTTATAACATTATTTTGTATTTTTGAAAAGGATATTCAATTTAATTGGCAAATTATAAGTCTTACAAGTTTTCCATGTCTTTTTTTAATAATATTTAATTCTTAAAACCTTCTTAAATTTTGATAATGTATATTTGTAACTAAAACCCTTCAAACCCCTCCTTAAAAGTTCAACCCAGAGTCTCCTTTAGAGAACTTTTTGACAATATAAGCAAAGAAAAATGAAGAGTTCAAGGAGGCAATTAGGTAGTTTAATTATAAGGTTAATTTAGTATCAACTCATACCAAAATGTTAGAAGTCCAAATTGCCTAACAACCCAACATATCCAATAGACAGCCTGGTCAACTTCCTATAACACCTAATAACCTTAGGGAGCATTGTAATATTGTGGTATTAAGGAGTGATAAGGTGTTAGAGAACCTTAAATTGGGAAAACTAGAGAGTAAGGAAAACAAGGGATGCAAGACATTATTGAGAAAAATGAAACAAATAGAGAGAATGCGAAAGAAGAAAAGGAACCCAAATATATTCCCTCTCCACCATACAAGCAACCTGTGCCCTTTCCTTAAAGATTAGGTAAGGCAAATCAGAAAAATATTTTGGGAAAAGTTTAGCTTCCTTTTTCTTCTTGATTGCCTTGATAATTTCTTTCTTTTTCACCACATCCACATCCTCAACCTTTACCATGTCCACGACCTTTGTGGTCTTTACCTTTATTATTTATATTAAGCTTGCTTTGAAGAACTTGCTCTAAAATTTCTTGATTCTTTTTCTTTCTTAACCTTTCTTCATGAGCTTTTAGTGACCCCATGAGTTCATCAATAACCATAGAATCTACATATTTTGATTTTACAATTGCAATGACAATATAATCAAAGCTTGGAGTTAAAGATTGAAGAATTTTCTCTATTACTCGCGCATCGTTCAATGCTTCTCCATTTCTTTTCATTTAATTAACAACAACCAAGATTCGAGTATAATAATCTAAAATGGATTCGAAGTTTCATATTAAGAGATTCAAACTTACAATGAAGATTTTTTAAATGTACGTTTTTTACTTTATTAATGACATTGTGAGTATTTTGAAGAATCTCCCATGTCTCTTTTGAAGTTTTTGGACTTTCAATTTTTTCAAACTCGTATCATCCAAGCCTTGGTGCATGAGAGTGAGGGGATGTTAATCCATTCTTTCGGTCTTATGCAAAACCTTTCTTTAGGAAGGACTTAAAGAGCCTCATTTTGAGGTTCCTCATAACCTTTCTCTACCATCTCCTATACATCATGAGAACCTAGTAGAGTCTTCATGCGAATAAACCAACTTCCATCGTTATCTTTAGGAAGGCAAGGGAACTGGAAGGGAAGTATGTTATTTGCTATCCTTTTTTCCAAATGACTACGACAACCTAGCTCTGGTCCACATTGTTGGAAAAATTATATTTGAAAAAGGAATTTGAGAAAGTGAAGTGGAAGAGGACTTTAAATGTTAGACTCATCTCCTATTTATAAAAGTCATGAGAGAGTTTTAGATTAACTCTCACCTACTTAGATTTTTTTTTTGAACTTCTATCATTTAATATAACATCAATGTAACTCATCATTAGATAATTTTAAATATTAACTTCTAAATAATGGGTTAAAATGTGGATCATAGTCTATAAAGATAAGGAATTAAGACTTTTAATTTGAAGACCTAAAAATTAATTTTATTTTTCTAACAAGATTAATCCAAAGAGAATGATAACAAAGGGTTTTATAAGGAACAATCACATATTAGACTTTAATAAACAGTATGGGACAAAAACATAACTGCTGCATAGTTTGAGAATACCTCCAATATTGAATTTGTCTATAGCCTAACAAGTGACATATATGAATCATCTCGAAAGAAAATATGTTTTAACAAGTTTGTAGTGAGGTCGTCTCCATAAGAACAGGCACCTGATCTTCTGCGCCAGAGGATCTGATCCACATATTCAAATGTGGATCAGATCCTCTGGCACAGAAAATCTGGTACAAAGGATCTCCCCCCCTAAGAACATCCTTTAATACAAGTCAAAGATTTAATAGCACACTTAAGGTTGAATTCAAAATGTCGACTCAAAGCTTCTTCCATTAGGGATGGCAATGAGCTGGGCCGGGCTGGTTTGTGCCTGGCCTAGCTCAGCCCGACCATGTGCTAGGCGGCCCGTGGCTCGCCCATGGATCATTTTTTTAAAATTTTTTAACAAAACGACACCGTTTTGTACATTAGAGGTGAGCCACGGGTCGGGTCGAGCCGGCTAGCTCTTGACCTGTAGCCCGGACGGGCCAACAGGTCTTAACCCATAGCCTGACCAACCCGAGCCAAACATGGGTCAAACCGGGCCGAGCTGGATGGATCGGGCCAATTTTGCCATCTCTATCTTCCATGACCTAAGCCTACTAATGATACAAAATAATATATATCTTTGTGCAAGAAAAAAAAAAGAGTTCGTACACTAAGGAAGCACACAAAATGATGACAAAAGTCGCAATCTTGTATTGTGTGAACCACTATATAAATATTTAATTATTTATGGCTCCAAAGTTTGGTGCCAAGTTTCATCCTTTTATTAAATAGAGTAAACTTTATCCATCTCTTGTAAACTTGATGAATGAAAGTCTAAAGCCAAAAAGCACTTCAACGTTTTATTTTACAAGTATGTCGAGAGAAATTCCACAAACCAGAGTTGGGCTATATTCTAGTGCATTGTTTCAAGTTTAATTCGGACGGTTGAATCTAAACCCAAAATGTAAAAATTCAGACCCACCAAAATTATACTATATCACGTTACAACTCCCCAAATAAGTATTTATGAAGGCTGCTCCACTCTCCAGATGTGATCAACACAAATGTGCATGTGATTATTGCTCATAGTATTGGAACCTAGAGCGGCTGATGCATTTGGAAGACAAGGGACGAGTTTAAGGTGCAAGACGGAGAGAGCAATCAGATTTTCCCTTGGATCTATTCTTCTCATCAATCCATTGCTGCCTCCATCTTCTTTTTTTTCCTTTTTTTTACCCCTTATCCATTTCTCTACTTAACATACAAATCCGGTTGATATTGTCAATTATTACGAGGCAGTGATCACGGTTCGACTTTGCCTCATAGGAACATTTGTTAACTTCATGTCAAAATGCTTGGCCAAAAGTTGCTTAACTTCATGCAATATGGTCAAGTCATTTGACACGAGCAATATATCATCCACATACAACAGTAGGAAGATGACTTTACTCTCCTTGACCTTGTAGTACAAGCATCTTTCAACTTTGTTTTTCACAAAGTCGAAAGAGGTTAGAACCTCATTAAACTTCAGGTACCACTGTCTAGAAACTTATTTTAAACTGTAAATTGATTTGGTCAATTTGCAAATCTTTTCAGTTTCTCCTTGATCCTGAAATCCTTTAGGTTACTTCATATAGACCTCTTTATAAAGGTCACCATTCAAGAAAATGGTTTTAACGTCCATCTGATGTAGCTCCATGTCATAAACAACTATTGTCATAATCACTCTAAATGCATCCTTAGAGGATACGAAAGAGAATGTAACATTAAAGTCAACTCCTTCTCTGTGAGTAAACCCTATAGCAGCCAACCGAGCCTTTAACCGCTCAACTTTACCCTGAGTATACTTCTTGGTCTTAAATAGTCATTTACAACTGACGGCTCTATAATGTTGAGACAAATCAACCAGCTTTCATACATTGTTGTGCTTTATGAATTGCATCTTATCCTTCATTGCTTCCCATCACAAGTCTGCATAAGGTTCAAAAATGGCTTTTGTAAAAGTAATCGGATCCACTACATGCCCAATATCATAGTCCTGTTTATCCAAATAGACTATATAATTAGATGAGATAGTAGGTCGTCTCTCACTAGTGGATCTACGCAACTGCATTGGTTTTTGTACCCCATGAACCTCTGCTTGTGTAAGTATAGGTTCATGTTCTTACACGCCACGTGATTATCTTCAAACAAGAAGAACTAGATCTTCCCATTGCTTCGCTTCTACACTGTTCTTTTTCACTTCCACT
>JAOQMM010000006.1:12294360-12304565 GCA_027563515.1 Erythroxylum platyclados
TTCTCTGTCTCATTCATATACGGCTGTGAGTGTGGCCCGTTTGTTTTTTATAATATTTTTAGGCTTCACAAATTACCTGAAACAATTGTCACTGGTTGTTATGTTACCTTCACCAGCTCCTTTTAGACATAATTATTTCGCTTGAGTGGGTCGAAGCTCGCTTTTAGTTCTTCTTATCATCCGCAAAGCAATGGACTGACGAAGGTGGTCAGTTGCACTATCGAAATGTATTTACGCTGCTTTATTATTGTCAACCTCGTCACTGGCATCAATGGTTATCTTAGGCTGAATATTGCTATAACACCAGTTACCAATCCTCTCTCAAGGCTACTCCGTTTCAGGTAGGGTATGGACAATCTCTGCCAACTATGCTCTCTTATTGTTCAGGTTTAGCTAAGCTGGAAATCGTGGACCAAGAGCTAAAGTCATGAGAATTAGTGCTCAAGGGTCTTTGTGTCTAGTTCAAGCTCAATAATCCATGAAAGTAGCATATGATGCTAAGCACCGTGAGGTTCAGTACAAGGTTAGGGACTTAGTGCTTCTTAAACTCCATCCTCACCACCAACTTAGCCTTGCTAACAACAGGTACATGAAACCCTCCCCTTGCCATTACGGCCCTTTTGCATTTTTGCTTATATTGGTTCTGTGGCCTATAAGATGGACCTTCCCTTCACTTCAAAATTACATCCAATCTTCCATGTATCCTGCCTTAAGCCTTTTCACGGGACTTCAGTACTTGTTACACCTTCTCTACCGGTTCTCTCAAGGAGAAATCCATCCTCATCCTCCGGTTATCCTTGACTACCATAAAATTCAGAATCATGCCCAAGCATTGGTTCATTGGGAGGGCCTCTCCCTTAATGAAACTTCCTAGGAGGATATTTCCTTCCTCCGTACTCGTTTTCCTTTATTTGAGCTTGAGGATAAGCATGGTATTAATGGACGGGGTGATGTTATGGACAGAAATTTCAGAGGACATGTTTACAAGCGACGTGGAGTATATATAGACAGTGAGAACAAGATGTGACATTATTGAGTTCCAGTTGTAGCAATTTTTGTTGATTAAGTTGTATTGTTTTCAAATTCTTAGTTGTTATTCTAATAGTTAGCTTTTAAGTCTTGCACATAGCGGATTCCTGTTTTATAGGAAGTACTTATTGATTTTTTGTTTAAAAAGGATTGTATACTTGGAACTGAAGGATTAACGAGAATTATTTCAATAATCAGTGTTACAGAGATTTATGGGTTCTCTCTTAACAAGCCTACCTCTATATTCAATATAGGTCATAAAGGAAGGAAACCCCGAAAATACTCCCTTCTACAGGAATCGCATGTTGACATCATTGTTAATCGCCCTATAACTTGATCGCAGGTACGAGATCGTAATAATTTAACCCTAGAGATGTAATTGGTTAGGAACCTAATAGCTTTAAGAATTAGAAGGATAAAGTCTCAATTAACAATGTCAAATGCCTTATGTTGTCTATTTTGATTACAGAATTGCTGCCAAAGCCCTTTAGATGATAATTCCTAAGCAATTCATGATGTTATCACTAACGTTCCTACCTTCAATGAAAGTTGCTCAATAATGATTAATAAAAGAAGGTAGAACCTGTTTAATCATTGAAGACAATAATTTAGAGATTATCTTGTAGAAAGAGGAACACCAAGTGATAGGCTTAAGCTCTTTTAATAATTCTGGTTTAAGTGTCTTGGGAATCAAGTAAAAGTGAGTGATGTTCCAAGCAGTTAGCAATTTATAGATTCACAAACATGGATCCTGATAGAATTCCAAAAATTTTGGAAGAAAAACATGTAAAATCTATCATACCTCAGAGCTTTATTAAGGTAGGTAGAAAAGTACTCTCTTAATATCGATTATAAGGAAGGCCCTAAAATGAGAAAAAGTCTCCTCAGGCAACAAAATAAAACCTAGACGCAAAAGAAAAAAATGCTAATGAAATAAAAGAGGCTACTAAAATTCTTTCTTTTGTGTCTGAAGCTCTTCTGTTTATCTTTTCAGGAACGAATCTTTGTAGTTAAGTTATCCTCCTTCCTTTTTGGGTTTCTCTCTATGGAGGACTTGTTCTTTTGATTTAATTTTAGATGGTTTTCTCAAAATTGGCTCTGATCGGTGGTCATCATGAATCTTTTTTCTTCTCTCGTTTTGCCATTCTTGCCTAAGTTAACTAGATTATTGTTAAGTAGCCTATTATAGGTATTCCAAACGTTTATGATCCTCATTTCAAGTTATCAGGTGCTTGGATTGGCATTTTAACAGTTTTTTCTCTTAATTGTTACTTGTCCAGTTCCCCTTTAGTATCGCTTCGGTTATCGCATAGCAAGAATGAAGACACAACCCATTAGCGCATACTGTATACTGTAGGAGCACACTTGAGTGGATGTTGTAAATGTTGAAGGTTGATTAAAAGCTTTATAGTGGAAGTGGCATGGTTCTGTTGACTTAGTCTAGTTCAGTTATTTTGTTCCTTAAGTTTCTGGTTGGAGTTAGTCAAATAAGTTAGTTAGTTGTTGCAAAAAAATCTACATTAAGTTGAGATTATTTTAGTTGTTCACGTTGGCAGCTATGAGTTTTCGTTTTATGAACATTGATTGTAAGCCTATAAGAAGGCGTGTTTCTCATTTAATAAATGATACCAGCAGAATACTTTTCCTCTGTTATACTGTTCTGCTTTATTAAAAGAGTCCACTATATATCAAAACTCTTATAATTATTCTTATCTCCAACATTTTTGGTATCAGATATAGATTCTATTTAAATTGGGCGTACAACTCATGGCAACTAATGGCAATGTTATGAGTGTGTCTCAGCCATCAATTCTGGTCTTCAAGGGAGAATGCTATGAGTTCTGGAGTATCAAAATGAAGACTTTATTCAAGTCTCAAGATCTACAGGATTTGGTAGAAAGTGGATATGCTGACCCAGATGAAGAGAATCGATTGAGAGAAAATAAGAAGAAAGATTCGAAGGCATTGTTCTTTATTCAGCAGGGAGTGCATGAAACAGTCTTTTCGAGAATAGCAGCAGCGACCACATCCAAGCAAGCATGGACAATTCTGCAAACAAAGTTTTAAAGCTAATCCAAAGTCATAGCAGTAAAACTTCAAACTATAAGGCATGAGTTTGAGACCTTGCACATGAAAGGTAGTGAATTTGTGCAAGATTTTTTATCAAGGACAGTGACAATCGTAAACCAGATAAGGGCATATGGAGATCAAATTACTGATCAAATTGTTATGGCTAAAGTGTTAAGGAGTTTGACACTTAAGTTTGATCATAGTGGTTGTTATTGAAGAATTAAAAGACTTGTCAAGTTTCACACTTGATGGGTTAATGGGGTCCCTGTAAGCCCATGAAGCAAGAATTAATATGTTAGCAGAGAAAAATGAAGAGAAGGCATTTCACGTGAAAGGGGAGACATCTCAGTTAAAGGAAGCAGACAAATGGACTGGTAAAGGAGGAGGCAGAGCAGGATTTAGAGGAAGAAGCTATGGGAGAGGCAAAGGAAGAAGCTTAGATCAAAGGCATTTTTCCAATGAACAAAGAAGTTATAAAGGCAATATTCAGTGCCACAATTGCAAGAAGTATGGGCATATGAAGGCAAATTGTTGGGCCAAAGAAAAGCAAGCAAGTTTTGCGGAAGAAAGTGAAGAAGTAAGTAATTTGTTTATGGCTCATTATGATTATAATGATCTTGCTAGTAGTGTATGGTTTGTAGATAGTGGTTGCTCAAACCACATGTCAGGCATCAAGGCTTTGTTCAAAGAGCTAGATGAGACACAAAAGATGAAAGTGAAGCTTGGAGATGACAAAGAAATTCAAGTTGAAGGGAAGGGGACAGTAGCAATAAAAACTAGCTAAGGCAAGTTAAAACTCTTGCATAATGTCCAATTTGTTCCTAACCTTACACACAATCTGCTAAGTATTGGTCAATTATTAGATAGTGGTTATTCAATTTTATTTGACAATGAAGTATGTGTAGTTAAAGATAAAAAGACAAGGCAACAACTAGTTAGAGTCCAAATGACCAAGAACAAAATATTCCCACTTGAAGCCTCAAATGTTGAAAATTATGGTCTGATCATTAATGGACAAGACAACTCCAAGATGTGGCATTTATGATATGGATACTTTAACATTAAAGGGTTAAGTTTGTTGAGTCAGAAGGAGATGGTTCAAGGACTACTAAAGATTGAGCAACTAGACTTATGTGAAGGTTGCATATATGGAAAGCAAACCAGAAAGTCTTTTCCTATCGGGAAAGCTTAGAGGGCATCCATTTGCCTTGAATTAGTTCATGCAAATTTGTGTGGACCTATGCACACAAAATCTTTAGGAGGTAGTTGTTATTTTTTGCTTCTCATTGATGATTTCAATCGCATGAGTTGGGGTTACTTTCTCAAGTTCAAGTCACAAACTTTTGATTGCTTCAAAAAATTCAAGGCCTTAGTTGAGAAACAAAGTGGATGATACATTGAGGCCTTACAGACTGACAGAGGTGGAGAATTTTTGTCTAATGAATTTAGTTGTTTTTATGAAGAACATGGCATTTATAGGGAACTCACAACACCCTATACACCTGGGCAAAACGGTGTTGCAGAAAGAAAGAATTGCACAATTGTTAAGATGGTAAGAAGCTTGTTGAAAGGGAAAAATCTTCCAAATCAGTTATGGGCAGAAGCAGTAGCAACTGTAGTGTATTTGCTTAACCTTTCTCCCATAAAAGCAGTATTGAACCAGACACCTTTTGAAGCTTGGAAAGGTAGAAAACCCTCAGTAAGTCACTTAAAAATTTTGGTTGTATAGCTTATGCTTTGGTTAATTCTCAAAAGCATCAAAAGTTAGATGACAAGTCTGCAAAATGCATTTTCATTGGTTCTTGCATTGAATCCAAAGCATATAAACTATATAACCCTTCTAGTGGCAAGGTGATTATTAGTAGGAATGTTATATTCAATGAAAAAGCTAGCTAGAATTGGAACAGCAAAGAAGAACGGCAACTTAAAGTTCCATTGGAAGTTTTAGAAGATCCAACATCAACAAACATAATTCCTACAACATCTAACAGTAACAGTGTAGCAACTTCACCAAGCTTGGAAACAAGGAGCAGCAATTCACCTTCTGAAAATGAGTCATTGGATGATTTACCTCCAAGGAAGTTTAGATCCTTGAGAGAAATTTATGAAACATGTTCTTTTGCTCTTATTGTTTGAGACCCCTCCACTAGAAGCTGCAGGAGCAGAAGTATGGCAAAAAGCAATGAAGGAGGAACTTTCTCCAATACGGATAAATGAGACATGGGAATTGATAGATCTACCTGAAGGGAAAAATACAGTTGGCTTGAAATGGATCTATAAAACAAAGTATCATGCAGATGGTAGTGTTCAGAAACACAAGGCTTGGTTAGTAGCAAATGGGTATTCACAACTACAAGGAATTGATTTTGAAGATACATTCACTCCAGTTGCAAGGTTTAAAATAGTCAGAACATTCCTTGCACTAGGAGCACAATTGAAGTGGCCAATTTATCAATTTGATATCAAGTTGGCATTTTTGAATGGAGAGCTAGAAGAAGAAGTCTATGTTGATCAACCTGAGGGCTTTATCATTGAAGGCAGTGAAGATAAAGTTTATAGGCTGAAGAAAGCCTTATATGGATTACGACAAGCTCCTTGAGCCTGGTACAGTAAGATTGATCACTACTTTCAACAAAATGGTTTTGAAAGAAGTGAATGTGAGCCAAATTTGTGTTTAAAGAAGCAAGGTAATTTTGACTTATTACTAGTCTGTCTCTACGTAGATGACATAATTTATATGAATTCATCTTTTTCTTTAATTGATGAATTCAAGAAATGCATGATGAGTATGTTTGAGATGACAGACTTAGGTTTATTGCATTATTTTCTTGGATTGGAGATTAAGCAAGGAGAAGATGGAATATTTTTTTCACAAAGAAAGTATGTAGAAAATTTGCTGAAACATTTTAATATGCTGAATTGCAAGAAGGCAGTTACTGCCATGAACTTAAATCAGAAGCTACAATTGGAAGATGGCACCGAGAAGATTGAAGCAAAGAGATGTAGAAGCGTAGTTGGTGGGTTAATTTACTTAACTCACACCAGACCAGATATCATGTGTTCTCTTGGGTGGTTTCAAGATACAAACACAGCCCCTCAAAGCATCATTATGGAGCTGCAAAAAGAATTTTACGTTATGTTGCTGGAACTCTGGATTATGGAATTTGGTATTCTCATGTCACTTGTTTTAAATTGTGGGGAGTTACTGATAGCGATTGGGCAGGATCATTGGACGACAGAAAGAGCACCTCAGGCAATGTTTTTAGTCTCGGTTCTGGTGCTGTAACGTGGAGCTTAAACAAGCAAAGAATTACAACATTGTCCACAACTGAGGCAGAGTATGTGGCTGCTGCATCAACGACATGTCAAGCTATTTGGTTGAGAAGATTGCTAGTTGATATGGGGCAAGAACAAAGAGAAGCTACACAAATTTTCTGTCACAACAAATCAGCCATTGCAATAGGAAAAAATCCAACTTTGCCTAGAAGGACAAAGCACATTGACATACGATTCCATTTTATAAGAGATTTGGTAGCCGATGATTTGGTAACCTTAAAGTATTGTTGTACTAAAGAACAGGTGGCAGACATATTTACAAAAGTACTCCCTGCTCAAAAACATGCTTACTTTAGATCTTTGCTTGGTGTAATCAGCTTTGAATCAAGGGAGAGTGTTGAAGGTTGATTAAAAGCTTCAGTTATTTTGTTCCTTAAGTTTTTGGTTGGAGTCAGTCAAATAAGTTAGTTAGTTGTTGCAGAAAAATCTAAATTAAGTTGAGATTATTTTGGTTGTTCACGTTGGCAGCTATGAGTTTTCGTTTTATGAATGTTGATTGTAAGCCTATAAGAAGGCATGTTTTTCATTCAACAAATGACAGTAGCAGAATACTTTTCCTCTGTTATATTGTTCTGCTTCATTAAAAGAGTCCACCATATATCAAAACTCTTATAAATATTCTTATCTCCAACAGTAAATACAGTAAGTTGAATTGAACTCCAACTAATACAATTTAAGAGCAAAGGAGTCGGATCAGAATTTTGCTTCCGCAGTACTAAGTTCCAAGGGCAGTTCAATATATGCGGTTCATCATATCTGTAAGATATGAATTTGTTTTTGCAACCACAGATAATGGGAAAGTTAGAAAGAGCATATGAAATCGTTACCGTTGTTTGGTCAAATTCAACATGATTTGAGATCATCGTAAAATAGAAGTGGAATAAAGTTAAAGGTAACTTCAGCGCTTTCTGGTCAACTTCATAAAGTTTTAATGTTTTGGCATCTCTTATGCGGAGATTAATGCTTCTTTTTCCTAACTAGAGAATACATACTGAAGTACAATACGGAAACGGAGCAACGAAAGACGTAGAAATTTTATTCAGGTTGTCGTGTCAGTTGTCTATACTCTCCGAAGCATTACCCTCCTCCTGCTATTGTCTTGAATGTGGGATTCTCGACACTCATTTATGGCCTTGACTTTGCTGAAGGTATTTGAATAACATTCATTGGTGATGCTTGCTGTTGATAGAATTGATCACAAGATGCATAGGTTATGTTGTGGGGCATATGGGTCACTGGATTTTTCGACCCAACTTCAGGTGCTGCGGCTGCAACTTGCTGCTGATAAAATTGTCCTCCCACTCCATTTACGTGTACATAGCCATTTGTATCCTGATAATGGATGGGGTTTATTGAGATCTTTGCATCTTCCTCAGGGAGTTGAAACGTTCCACCCCACGGGTCTGATTGTGGCAGGTGATAACTTCCGTCACAATGCGGATCAATTAACAACTGATTTTGGGGATGATTCAAAACTTCATCTTTGGCAACTCCCCGACCGCAAGTTGATAGGCTGTACCTTTGACAAGAAACAGGATCAAGTTGAGAGTGTATTTCCCAAGCGAAGTCTGGATTTGTACGAACCAAGCTTTGATAAGAAAGAGCTGAGCTTAGTTGTGCGAATGAAACATCAGCTACCAGTTCTCCAGCTTGACAACTTGCTAAAGCATCTCCATAATAGTTTATGGTTTGGTTCCATGCTCTGCAATTGTCATATACATTGTTGCTAATTTGGCTATCTGAGGGCGCAAAATCAATAACTATGTTATATAGATAGTATGCTTTTACTATAATCTGGAATCTTAAACTGGAAATATGGCTTGAGAAGCAACGTGAGCACCTGATGTCGGTGAAGTCATTTGATTAAAAGACTGAAGAAACAGAGAATGACAAGACTGACTTGGTCCAC
The DNA here is from genome assembly GCA_027563515.1 of Erythroxylum platyclados. Taxonomy (NCBI): domain Eukaryota; kingdom Viridiplantae; phylum Streptophyta; class Magnoliopsida; order Malpighiales; family Erythroxylaceae; genus Erythroxylum; species Erythroxylum platyclados. The sequence goes on from JAOQMM010000006.1 coordinate 12,302,705, forward strand.
CTAGTCCCAAAGGTGCAGTAATAGTTGGGCAAGCTAACTGCATTCCTGGGTTCAAGTTTATCACATTCAGCATACGTGCATTATTGTTGAACGTTGAATCTGTCAGTCCTCTTTCATTTGGAAAGTTTGGCGACCGTGACATATTTGGGAAAGGTTTCTTGCTGAGCTCCATTAACCGACCGTCACATTGCAGAAGCTTCTCATAGTGTTTTTCAAGAGTTCCTGGTGAAAACACCAGACAGTGCCTCCTGATAATGGAACATTAGATCAGGTTAAGCTTCTTTAGTAATTTCCATCTGAATAAACGGTAGCATATGACATCCAAACCTGCAATGACAAGCTTCCCCACCAGTAAAGTCCGACGTTGAACTCCAAATGGTATGCTTTCTTGGCTGTGGATCAACCTCCATGAAAAAGTTAGGTCGCTCATTTAACTGCACCAACTCAATGCAACAAATTAATGGATGCAACATGTAACTAAACTCAAAGCAAGCACTATAAGCACGCAAAGACGTAAGGAAAAAGGAGAAACAGAAGAAACCTCAATTTGCAGAGTAGCTGGCTCATTCTCCTCAATTTTAGCTTGAATGGCTATTATATTACTCCATTGAACTTCAATCTTTCTCTTCAGCCTCCCAACCAGAATCTCCCACACCAACTTCCTTTTAGCATAATAACACTTAGCCACTATGTCACCTTCGTTTCGTGACACTCTCTACAAAAGGAAAACAAATAAAAGAATTCATTACAAATGAAACCATTGTATTACAAATGACAAGCTTGTGACTGTACCTCCCATGATCCAATTCTGAGAAGCAACGCACTAAAATTAGAAGCCTTCAGTTTCCCAGAATCGTCATCCTTGGGATGGCACAATAACTTACGATCGGTGTGAAATTCATTCTCATGCAAGTTCTTCTCCATAAATTCATATAAAGAGGGTGTAAGGTTGAGTCGCAAACCGAGTGGTCGCAAGCTCAAAATTTTATTTGCCAAGTCAGTCTGAATCATCATAAGTATTTATGTTAAAAGTTTGCGACAAAAGAACGTGGAATATCATACATCGACAATTATACGTGTAAGCACACGGAAGATGTAAAACCTGTTCATCGTCTTGATTTTGAGTTTGCAGATTTCCTGTAATCTTGTCGTTTGCAATACCAGTGACATAATCGTAAGAGTCGCTATCAACTGGGCCACCGCCACCAGCAACACTATCAGCATCATCCCATGTTAAATCATGATACATGAGCGGGCACAAATTGTGGTCGTCTTGATAGAAGAGTGGAGTCAAATTGTTGCAGCCCAGGAGATTTGATGCTGTTTTGGAGATGCACATAATGCAGAGACCTGGTCCCGAGAAAGCAGGAAGAGAGACACAGTTGGGAGAGAAACAGGATAATGAGAAACGAAGAAATATATAGTTATTTATAAAGAGCAGAGTAGCAGTAGGAACAGTGTTGGAGGAAAGCAGGGAATTAAATCATTGATTACTGAAACTTGTAAGTGTTAAAGGAGTCTTGTATTCTATTAGACGGAGAGAGCATACTATAAACTGCCGCTGCTAATTCCGTTTCCGCTGCGAATGACTGCCTTTTCATGTTTTGTTGATAAAAAGAAAAATCTATTCTACCAAATTATTTTGTTTTGACTATTTGAAAAATGAGTTTATACCTGACCTGATCTGGCATGCATGCCTTTTCCCAAATTTATTTTCCGCTCTAATGAAAATATACGGTATGAATAATACCTAAGGGATATTGAGTCCGTGGCGAAATGAAGATACTAAAAAATATAAATACTAAATAAAGTAATGATCAAGAATATTCCAACCAATGAATTAACTAGATTTAGATGAGAA
>JAOQMM010000006.1:12330312-12350109 GCA_027563515.1 Erythroxylum platyclados
TTTAATTAAAAGTGAGATTAAATAAATAAAAATAGTAATTTATTTTTAAAAATAAAATTTTTTAATTAAAATATAAAAAGATAAATAAAAATATAATTTTGAAAAATATAAATTATTAATTAAATTATATAAGAGCATCGAAAAGAAAAACAAATGATTATCTACATTTATCTTTTATAACCAATCATCGCATGCAAACCAATATAATTTCTTCTACACCTTAAAAATTATGAAAATTAATTTGAAATAAGTAAAAATAGAATATAGATTGATCTCTGTAGGCCTTATTTGAAATTATTTTAGACTAAATCTATTACAGAGATATATTATAGCACTTAAAATTCGTTAATACACTTGTGGTTGTACTATACTGAGTTGGAAATATCAACAAATTTATATTATATAAACATTTGCAACTTTAAAGAACAACTTTCGATCAATGCACTCTATGCATTATGATGAAGCAATTATTGCTTGTTCAGAGCATTTTGGGGTGTTGTGTAAAACTTGTAGATGGACTCATGGACCTCACATTTCGACAGATTTTTAAGTTCAAAGTTCAAACAGATTTTTCCAAGAATCGGCTGATTTTTTCAAAAAATCGCCTGATTTATTACTTAACTGACCGGTTTTTATGCTAAAAGGTTATTAGATGAAACCGAACCAGATAACAGGTCGGTTCAGACTTTTCGAATCGGACCGATCGGTTCAGTCCAATTTTTAAAACCTTAGCAACAACAAAAACCAGAAAATTGAGAAAAAAAAAGATCCCATATGAAGATCAAGACACTCCACATCTACTCATTAGGCGTAGCATATTTCTTTACTTAAATGGGAACCTAATAAGAGATCCTCTAGGAATCAATTTCTAATTACAATCCAAGCTTCTTTCTCTTCCATAAATGAATACACTGACTTTAAAAACCTCTACAAACAAATTTTAACCACCTTCCATCCAACTTATATGACCAATGCATATAACTTGCTTCGTATATGCAAGGCTAAATAAGAAAATTATTCACAACTTTGAACCGTTTAAAATCATAGATCGTCAAACAAATTTCCTAACAAAAGCACATAGTGTTTACAACTCATATTTCACATATGCTCTGCATTCTTTTCTTAAACATTCTTTAATAAATTTAAATAGAATAGGGTTGAGTTTCAACAAATCCAGAAAATATTAATAACACTGAATTAAAAAAATCTTATACTCTTTGAAACAACTTGCAATAAAATTTACCAAGTGAATTTGAATTTCTTAATATTTCGCCATCTAATTATGGTAATAGTACATATAAAGATGTAAAATGTTAAACAATATCACGTGTTGAAATCACTCTAACCATCAGAAGTATAGCAACCCATTAATAAATTACACCATTAGATTAAGATTGAAACAACTTTCAAGCACATAAAACAACTATAGGACAATCTTAGGTTTAAGAAATGAATTTGTTAACTACATAGATGTATCAAGACAAATTCATCCTCATAATCACCCATTCCTCCTGAGCTTAAGCCACAAACCTCCACTAATTAGACGTAAACAACGACAATCTAACTTAGGGTTAGATGAACTCACCCCCCAATCGCAAAAGACACTCCCAATTGCACCCAACCATAACATAATAGCGACACTCGAGAGAGAGCGACAGTCCACACATAATCGCAAGAGAGCGACAGTTCACACGCAGTCGCGCACAATCGTAAGAGTTGTATTGTCAATACTCAAGAATGAAGAAAACAAAAAGTTATTTACACTTCATACACAATCGCAAAAGAGAGGAGAGTTGTATCTTGAATTCACACACAATCGTAAAAGAGAAGAGTTGTATCTGAAAAATGAAGAACAAAGAAAATAGTCCGTAATCGTATGTCATTTAATTTTTGTTTTAATTAATTAATCTTTAATTTAATTTACGTTTGCTTTAATTGATTTTTAAATAAATGAGTTTCAAAAAATTAGGCCACGTGTCATATAAAAAATCAGACATGATTTGCCACGTCAGCGACGTTAATGGAAAACTTAATGTTTGGATATATTTTGCAACAAATTGAAAGTTGAAGCATTTTAACATCACTTTTTAATGATCAACCTAATATTGCGAAATTAAGTAAAGTTTGAGATTTATTTTATAATTAACCCTATTATTTTTATGTAAAATATGTGAAAAGTAATTAATAAAAATAAATAGATTTTTGTTATTTCAAAATTTTTATTATTATGATTTTTGGAGACAAAGTTATTATAAAATTATAAATTATATAGTATAATATATTGAAACACTATTTTGTAATTTTTTAAAAAATTTATTGATTATTTTGTAAATTTTAAAATTACTTGAAAGAGTATTCCACAATGCCTTAAAAACTGGATTGTGTATCAAATCGATCAAAGAAAAGGTTAAAGATTTAATGATTCAACCAATATTAAACTGTTATAAAACCGGTATATAATAAATAATAAGAAAAAATTATAAGAATAAGTAAAAATATAGTATAAAATAAAATACTTTATTAAATAAAAATAAACTAATAATTCCTATTAATATATAATAAAATAATAATAAATATAATAATTTAAACTAAGATTGAATTTAATATAAAATTTAAAATAAAAATAAAAATAAAATAGTTTTTATTTATTATCATTTATTTAAAGATTCATAAAAGTTAAAGTATATTTAAAGAAAGTCAATAGAAAAGATTCTAATTTTATTCTAACTTTTCTTAATATCCTTTAAATATACTTCTTTATAGTGTAAATATTATTTTTTAACACATTCTTAAATTATCTTAAGGAAAATAACTTATATATATTAATTAATAATTCAATTTATTAAAAAAATTCATGATAAATATAATAATTATTTTTAACAATAATAATTTAAAAATTAGTATAAAAAGATAAATAGAGAGCATACATTTCGACAAATATAATTTATTAGTAAGATTAAATAAATTTAGTATTTTTTAAGGATTAAAAAAGTAATTCATTTTTAACAATAATAATTTAGAACAAAATTTTTTAATTAAAATATAAAGATATAAATATAAAATTTAAATTTTTAAAAAATATTTTATTAATTAGATTAATAATATTGAAAAGAAAACAATTTCATTAAAAATATAGTCCCAAGGACAAAGTATTGGCCCACATAAATGAGTGTTAGAGTTTGTTTAGAAGGGAGTCCACATAGTTAAATGAATTGACTATAGCCGGTTTTTAAAAGAAAGCTGACCGGTTGTTTCAAAAAACCGGCCGGTTTTACCTCATAAAGGTTATGGAAGCAAACCGAACTAGAACCCATGCTAGTTCGTATTAATTCCGGTCGAATTAGTCGGTTTGGTTTAGTTTTTCAATTATTGATATTCGATATTGACTGATATTGATACAGTACCGTATTAGAACCAAATCTAATACCAATTTCGATACTGTATTGATAATTCATAATTGTGAAAGAGATAAAATTATATTTAAATTGTTATTATAATTAATTATGTATATTTATTTATAATTAATAAAATTAAATATTAACTTGGAGTGTTTCCGCTCCAACAAATTCATAACCATAAATAAAGCAAAACAATGCTCAGCAAACCCTTACATTCGGATTTGTGCCCTTTCTCAATTTCAAGCTCTCGAATGCAGAAGTTTGGTGCTGGGTCCTTCTCAGGTGGCTTTCTCCTGATGTTGCTCTGACTGAGTTGAGCAGCAATATTATAAATCCTACATTGCTTTTCATAGAAAACATTACTAATGCATCTTAAACCCCATGTTTTTCCTGCCTGTAGAAACAAACAAGCCTTCTTTAGGCAACTATGTTCAGCCGCCGGTACCCCCATTCCAACTATTACAGACCTCATATACAGGCAACAATGGTCAAAGCTCAAAACCTTTCTCCAGAACGCAGACCCCAACACTATACTTCAAGAACTAATCGCTTCAGGAGCCGACGCAGAGCTTACTTTCAGGTACTTTGCGTGGTCTCGGAAAGAGCTTAGACATTCCCACTCTTTGGAGGTCTCTTTTAAAGTCTTACACACACTCGCTTATACCAGAAAGTACTCAAAGATTCGATCTTTTTTGGATGATTTTGTCAAGAAAGATACAAGTAGTTCGGTCTCTTCTGTTTTTCACGCCATTTCTGTGTGCGCTGATTCGTTTTGTGTTAATTCCATAATTGTTGATATGTTGGTGTTGACCTACGTGCAGAATAAGAAAACCCATTTGGGAATTGAGGCATTTAAGAGAGCTGGTGATTATGGGTTTAAGTTATCTGTTGTTTCGTGTAATCCATTGTTGAGTGCTTTGGTTAAAGAGGGTGAAACTGAGGATGTGGGGTTTGTGTACAGGGACATGATTAAGAGGAGAATTGAGCCAAATTTAATTACATTTAATATTATGATTAGTGGGCTGTGTAAAATGGGGAAATTGAATAAGGCTAAGGATGTTGTTGAGGATATGAAAGTGTGGGGCTTTTTACCAAATGTGATTACCTATAATACACTCATATGTGGGTATTGCAAGATGGGAAGGATTGGGAGGATGTATAAAGCTGGTGCAATTTTGAAGGAGATGGTTGCAAGTGGGATTTGCCCTGACGAGGTTACTTTCAATACTTTGATTGATGGGTTTTGTAAGGATGATAACTTGTCTGCCGCTATGAAGGTTTTTGGTGAAATGCAAAACCAAGGTTTAAAACCAAATTTAGTTACGTATAATTCCCTGATCAGTGGATTATGTATGAATGGGAAGGTTGATGAGGCTGTTAGTTTACGGGATGAAATGATTCTTTTGTGTTTGAAGCCAAATGTTGTTACATATAATTCACTTGTTAATGGGTTCTGTAAAAATAATATGATGAATGAAGCAAGACAATTGTTTGATGATATGGGCAAACAAGGGGTCTCTCCAAATGTTATAACATATAACACCATGATTGATGCATATTCTAAGGCAGAAAAGATGGAGGATGCTTTTGCAATGTATCATGCGATGTTTGAAAGGGGTATATTCCCTGATGTTTCTACCTACAATTGTTTAATTGGTGCTTTATGCAGAGAGGGATATATGGCAGAAGCTTGGAAATATGTGGATGAAATGCACAGCAGGGGTTTGAGAGTTGACCTTGTTACATATAATATATTGATAGGTTCATTGTGCAGCAAAGGGGGGGTGAGAAAGGCAGTACGACTTTTGGATGAAATTTACAGAAAAAGGCTATGTCCAAGTCATGTGACATTCAATACTTTGATTGAGGGATATTGCACAGAAGGTAATCTTAAGGCAGCTATGATTATGAGGGCAAGGATGGAGAAAGAAGGGAAGCGGGCTAATGTTGTCACATACAATGTACTAATAAAGGGATATTGTAAAAAGGGTAAGCTTGAAGATGCAAATGAACTTCTTAATGAGATGTTGGAGAAAGGTTTGGTGCCCAACAAGATAACTTATGAGATTGTAAAAGAAGAAATGCTTGAAAAAGGCTTTATTCCAGATATAGAAGGACACCTGTACAATGTTTCAGTCAACTCTTGATTCAAGTGAAGAAATGCATCAATGCAACCGTGATCACTGGATTTCTTATTTGAAAAGTTCGATATGGGTCCTGCTTCTCGCCTCAAGAAATCAAATGCATCTTTTTCATCCTTATTTGTGGATTCTGCCACAGTAAAGCACCTGTAGATCTCTAACAAAGAACCCTGTTGTATGCAACAACTTGAAGTTGTTCAGATCTGTCTTTTCTTTGTCAGGTATGCATGCGCACAGATATTAGCAAAATTTTTATCTTTGCCATCAAAACACATTTGAATTCTGGGTTCTTTACTTCTTTAAACAATTGATCGCCCATTAGTCATTTCACTGGAAAGCAGTTTAAGTCTTAGGAATGCCATTATTTTTACTTCCAATAACCATCAGTTCTTATTGTCCAATTGCCTCCATTTAGTTCTAACTTGCCCTCTGTTCCCCTTTATTTTTCGGAGTCCCTTTAGTTCTAACCGGCCCTCTGTTCCCCTTTATTTTTCAGACCTCACTTCCTCTTTGCATAAAAGGTTTTCCAAAGACACCCAACATCTGGCATCTTCACTAGCTTAACTTTCATTTTAGTTTGTCAGAAAATCCCAAAGTACATAAAAATTTACTTCATTTCTGGTAGTTAAATTGATTGCTTTTAGTAAACTTTCCGGTTCTTCTTCTGTGGGGAATCAATTCCCTAAGCTCTCTTTCCTTTCAAAGTTATTTTTTCCTTCCGATTCTATTAAATCTGGTTTTTTTCCTTTCTAAACTTTTTTTTATTCTTCTTTATTGGTGTAGGTTTTATTAATGATTGCTTTGGGATTTTGGATGTGAACTGTGTGCTCTTTGTGTCAATCACAGAGTTCTTTGTTTTTGTGGTACTAAGCCATGACAATCCATATTATGAGCCAGTTTTCTGTTTAGTGTTCTTAATCTTTGTGGTTTTTTGACAAATAGATCATGCTCCATCACTAATCTTGCTAATTTGTGTTTGGAAGGAATAGAAATATAATTAAGTTCTTCTTCAGCTTTACAGACTGAGAATGTGGAAGTAAGATACAATAAGTAGTAATATTACTGCTGACTTTTTCGTGTAAAGAAACGTATTATGTTTTGTCGTGATTTACGTGAAAGCAGTGGAAAAATATAGTACAACAATTTGATTCTGGTTATGTCATTTCCATGTTAATGTCCATTTCCATTTTCTTGCCTTGATGCCCTAGTGCTCTTTAAACTTCTTATCTGAACCAAGAACTCATGATTTTCTAGCCTCCCATGTGTTTCTGTCCATCATTCCTAGTCATCTCTAGTTTTAGTCTCTTTGCTTAGGTCTAGCGATTTTCTTATGGTAATAGCCATTCATAGCCAAGATTTTGTTCCTTTTGAGATCTGCAAAGTGTTCTTTTTCTGATTTAAACGTGAATATAAGTAATACCGTGGGTACTTTTTCAGCATAGTTTGACTTCTTTGTTTCTTATTAATGGTTGATTGATCTTATTGATGACGCTAACTGGAAGTTGGCAGCTAATAATGTTTTAAAACTTTATATTTACCATTTCCTGAAATAATTTACAAACCTACATCCGTTTAATATTTATTGTAATGAGTCACAAAAGAAAGTGGATTTTGTGGGCAATTTTGAGTTTGAACATGGTTTTATTAATTTTTCTTTAAACTGGGCACTTTGTAAACAAAGATGCAACGGATGTGTTCTCAATAAAGTTTTGGCTGACCTATGATGGAGCTATAATGCATGTTTGCCCAATGGGAAAAAGTTGCATCAACCTCAATAACAATTCTGCCATAATTGAGTTGGCAATTTTTTAAAATGAAATCCATTCCGATTAGCTGTTACACTTGTCCATATTTTTAAAGACTTAACGTCCCTTTTTTAACAGGTTGCTGCCATTAGTTTGCGGGAAAGGCTTAAAGCTGGACTTTTTCTTGAGCTGTTTCCTAACGTGATTCAACAGAGGTGATTCTCCATCCTTTTTTCTTGTTACTGTCTCCAAGAACATGTTTAACTTTCAAGTTTGATATTTTCTTTTCATTACATTTAAATTCTTTAAAGTTATTCAATGAACTACAGATTGCGTCAGGGATGTAGTTGTTCTTCCAGGTTATTCTATCAGAGTTCAGTGACCAAGTAAATTTTTAGTCCGGTTAAAATATTAGCTCTTTATTTCCCGTAGTCTATATGTTTCTTACATTTTGCTCTAGGCTTTTATGCCCACTTGTAAAGCTGCGATTTCTTTTGTGCAAATCTTTGCAGGTCAAGGATGTTATTATTTATTTATATGGACGGAACTGGGCAAAAACTATTAAGTAGGTATGCTTTATTCTCGTGTAAATATGTGTATTCATTTATAAATACATGTCTGTTTATTTTTATATTTCAGGCTTATGACGCAGAATTGGTGGAACATACAATGGTCGCTTAGCAATCTCTGGTGCAAGTTGAAACCGTTCGTGCATGCAAGTCAATTTGGTGAGAACAGTGGCGTAACGCTTCTGACAAATGCAAGATTTATCAATGGATTATGGACTATAGTGCCATCATTTAGAATGGGTTGGGATAAGAGAAACGGTGTCTTAATGGTAGGATATGGTTTGGGAGCGATGGATGTTGCAATTGAGTCAACTCATGATTGAGATTTCTTTTGCTAGCAATTGGGATTGATAATGGCCAGTGGATTCAAAATTTGGAAACAATTGCGACTCAAGTGCATCCTTGTATGGTTGCTCTACTGTTTGCTTAAATTTACCACCTATAAAGAAAATTAGAGCAAATAAGAAAGGAATATATAAAGAATGAAAAAAGATGCTTATTAATATATAATGATTAGATGAACAGTATTTTTATATCTTCTTTTGGGCCAATACTTCATATCCTCCTATACTTTATATCTATTTCTTACTATATTTATTATAATTTTTGTCACTATTCTCTTAAGTGAATCAAGCGCACCATTATTTTATTGTTACAATTAAATAATCAAGACATTTAAAGTGAATCAAAATTCGTTTGAAACTTTATATTCTTTTTCCTCTTTTTTAGGTGTCATTTGATCCTGTTTTACAAACTGCTCAGTGGCTTTTACGGTTATGATCATAATCATAACCTTTACAAACAAGTAGCAAGAGAAATTTGGACAATGCTAAAAAATTTGACATATCCTTCTATTTCATTGATGTTTTCAAAATTTCCTTTGCATGTGTAGACATCTATATTTCTTACAAGTAAATACACTTTTATTATTAACAATTCCAATCTTCTTCTCTTTAACTTAATCAGTTCTACTCATTTTTTTCTCAATTGCCCTTATGACAATCCCATACTTTTTGTTTAATCATTTGACAAACCATTTTGAACTCATTTTGTATGTCAATCATTTGCTGTTTTAGCATATTATTCTTGGCAACCTCAACATTCCAAAGCTTCTCATTCGTTTCTTCTCTTTGCTTAAATTCTCAAATGATGTGAAACTTATCGTCATTTTTTTTTGAAAATTAGCTTATTGTCATCTATTACTCTCCATTATTCACTCTCTTGACATAATTGAATATTTTTCAGTATAAACTTTGATTAAGGCTCTTCCATACTTAGTTGTTTTGATATTCACATTTCCATCTTTAATTAATCTCATCATCTTTTTTTTTTGGTTTCTTCCTTCCATCTCTATTTTCTTATAGGTTTTTTTCATTCTAGTCATCTCTAAAATATTTTATCTTGCTTCTAAATTTTTTTTATCATCTTCTTCAACTCTTCTTTTAACTCAGTCTATTCTCCTTTTATCTACCACAACTCCTTTTCTTAGTCTTTGTATCCTCTCAAACAAAGTGTCCCATCATTTTCTTAGTAGCCTTGATCAATTTCTCAGAAAAATTAGGTGCGAAGACTAGTATACATATATATTATTAGGAGTTGAAATGATTAGTTGAAGTATGCCATATAATAGACTTTTATTGGTCTAATGACTAATTCTTCTTGCATTGTGTCAAATAAAGAACTAACAATTTCTGGAAATTGTTTTCTTTGTTGTAGATAAGTGAAAGATGGGTCATTGGTTTAATGACTTATGATGTTGGACAACCAACTAACTGTCTTACACCTACTGAGACAAACATATGACTTCTCTGTTAATGGAAAGATTTGAGAGGTTATTGAAAATGAGCAGACAGTTCATCAGAGATTGAACTAAATTAGAGTCAGCACCACAAAGTAATAAAAGGTTATATAGAAATGATATGTTGAAGATTCTCAACTTTTTGCATTTTTTGTGATAGATGAACTTATCTTCGAGGTTTATGTTGTGTTTAATTAGTCTACTCAATAGCTTAATGCATACAGTAAATAAGTAAGGGGGGGGGGGGGAGTGAGTGGATCACTTTGTCTTAAACCTTTGACTCCTTTAATCATTGAGTGGGCTCACCTTTGATCAAAATACTAAAAGATGTAGTTGTGGTATATTGCTCAATCCATCTGATGAATTTTAAGGAAAATCCAAAAGCTTCCAATGAATGTAGAATGAATTTCTGATTGTTGTAATAAAAGACTTTATGAAAATTGATCTTTATCGAATAACTTTTGATTTTCATTCTATTGCGGTAGCTTTTAAACAATTCTTGAATCTTAGTATGTTATTTCTATTATCTCTCCCATGAATAATAATTCTTTGTGCTAGATTAATGATTGAGCTCATATCTGATTTCAATCTAGAAGTTAGAAGCTTAGAGATCTTGCATATTGTGTTACAAGATAAGATTGACCTAAAAATCTTTCAATCAAGTTGGATTATGGATCTTTAAAATGAGACTAATATGAGTCTTCTTTAATTCCTTCATCATTCTACCATTGGTAAGGAATTATAGAATAGAGTTGGTGACATTAGTTTTGATTTGGCTTCTAGATTCCTAAAAGAAGTAGGCATTTAATCTATCATGACCTAGGGCCTTATTAAGATGAAGACTATAAAGAGCTTTCTCAATATCTTTGGAGTTAAAAGGCCTGAGAAGTAACTCAACACATTCTTCTTCTTTCATGATTCGTTTGGAAACGAATAAGATAGGTACTTGCACAAATGAACAATCATTAGTGTCAATGTCTAAAGTTCTTTACAAGTAGTCATGTGCTGCTTGTTTCTTATCTTACTATTTTTTGCTCACTTGACCATCTTCCTTTGTCAAGGATGTGGCATTGTTGGTTTTTCTCCTTGAAAGAATAAAGTTGTGGAAGTAATTGGAATTGTTATTTTCCTTTTAAAGTTATTGAACTTTTGATATGTATTTCAAAAGAGACTTATAGACTTTTAGAGCTCAAATGTATTTCATTAAGGTTAACCTCTCTTATAATTGCTTAGAAGGATGCCATAGAGATTGGTAAGGCTCATTTTGTTTTTGGTTAAGGGATGTTCTAGCTTCCTTAATTACAATGCTTGTGATGCTATAGTGTTTATGATATACCCTCTTTAGCTTTTTTTCACCTTCTACAGTTTCCTTAAACAATTATATGTTTCAAAACCATAGAAGTTAGTTGCCACAACTTTACCAATAGCTCCCTCATAAACCTCTAGTTTGGTTAAGTCATTATTAAACTTGAAAGGGGCTTTTCTAAAAGTCTCAAATATCAAACTATGAAATTCAACATGAATATGGTCTAGAGTCGGATTATTGTTAAAAATGGCTTTACTAGTAGGGAATTTTGACAATTATAAGTGGTTAACCAATGCTCTATCAAATTTTTTTATTTGATGAACCATCTTTATTTTGTCTATTGTTCTATGCGAAGAATTTGCCTTTAAATCTCAAGTTTGTTACTCTAATCTAATGTGTACAAGATCAAACATCATTATTTAAATTTATCAAGTTTATATTGCCTTTTAATTCTAAGGAGAGTATGGTGTTGTTGAAGTCACTAAGTCATTTTGGGGGCATCTACATTGTCATGTATCACTTTTAGATCATTCTAAAGAGAAATTTTTTGAAAAGCCAAGTTTGTAACATAAAAAGATTAAAAAAAAATACATTAAGGGTCAGGTAGAATCTTAATAGTCAGATGGATTGATTAATTTGAGGCTTTTGAATGTATGACATCAATTTTATTAAGGTTAAAGGCAATGACTATCTTACCACTTAAATGATGTTAATGATATCTAATAATAAACCAATGCTTACCCAAAAATCATAATTTTTTAGCATTGATAAACTTTCAAGCTAGTCTTTAGAAAACCTATTAATATAGGATTTATTAATAAAATATAATTATATAAAAAATATTGCTTTTACATTCCATGCTAGAATTAACCTTAGGGAGTATAGGAGATGGTTGAGCCTTTTGCTTGGCTTTCTTGCCAAATCTTATCCTAGCTATCATTGAGAATTCCTCTTATAAGTTCATTTGATCTTTGATGCCTTTATTCCTCAAATTAAGAATGTCTACCTTTTTTGGATATCCATTGGTAGTTTAGGACGAGTTACTAATATCATAAGTGTTGATGCTCATGATCATATAATTATATCTATCATGTAATGCTTCCTCAATATTTCCACCTTGCTAGTTTGATAAAGTGATCACCTAAGTAGCTTTTAGGTGGTTATTCTACCTTTATGCCATTGATTCTTCCTGTGTGCTTACTGAGTTTTCTATATCTCCTTCATTAATCTAATTGTTTTCAATTTCATTGCTTACAATCTCAACAGGAAGTTATGAATAATCCTTGCAACTATGGTTGGAAGGACAATTGACCAACATTTATTTTCCTTTACAGTCCTCTAATTCTATTAATTCATAATAATATATTCTTTCAAAATAATTTCTTATAAGACTCCATTTCTTTCCTTAGTTATCTAATAATGGCTTCCATTGATAGGTAACAACCATCTAGTCTTCAACCATGACAACATCCTTATTCAATCTTATAAAATTGGAATTGTATTAGGTAACTCATAGTCGATTTCTATCTCCAAATACACTCTCATGTAACTAATTTTTTTATGGATGCTGTCGCTTCATTTAAGAATAATGGTTTATTAATAAAGCTTGTCAAGTAGTTTAGTTCTAAATTTGACTAATTTTTGGTGGGACTTTATGGTTATTGATCTAAATTGATACATGTTTCATCCTTAGTTTCTCTATTTGGAAACCGGGTCTCCACTATTTTAGAAATACATGTTTATTATTGATATGTTAAAGTCCATCTTCAAATATTATTTAGATGTAGGCTTCTAAATCAAATTTAAAAATAAAGAGGTTATCTTTATTGATAAGAACTTCTTATAATCCCATTTTTTTCATTGTTACTGAATCTAAGCATTCCTAATAGGATAAGTTGGTCCCTTATCCATAAAAAATTCAACCAAGTTAGTTGACCATTTTAAAAGCACCAACCTTTGAGACTTTCATTAAAGTTAACAATACTAATACATCTATAAAGCAGGAGTGATATAACAAAGCTTATCAAACGGTGAGGGGTCCCTAACTACTTGAAACTAAGGGGACTTAGCATCCTGTGGCACAAAGCTTGCGGGAACAAAATAAGAAGCCTTCTAGACTTTAGAGGTAAAGTTGAGAAAATGAGAAGTGATTGAGTTTGGGATAAGAGGGATTGGAAGGGAGGGGTTGAGGGATTAGATAAAGAGATAGTAAGAGGAGAGGGGTAGGTTCTTGAAAGGCGGGGATTTGGGGTTTGAACCGGAAGGAAGAAGAGGAAAAACTAAAAGATTTTTCGAAGGATCTTAGTTGGAAACAACTGAACCTAGGCAACCAGGCTAAAAAAAGATAAAAAAACAATAAAAGTTGGTTTGAAATTAAAAAATTGTGTTGTTAAAGCAAGATATTATAAGCAAAAAGATTTTCGCTTATGGATTAGAGAGGACAAAAAGAAAAAACATTTTAAAGGGAGAAGCATTATTTAGGGACAAGAAGTAACTAAAAGATTAAGAGCTAAAGCTAGGCATAGTATAACAACAATGATTAGAGGAACAAACCAAAAAAAGAGGAAAACCTAAATAGGAGACAAAAATAAGGTAAGAACCAAGGAGCAACATAAGAATAATGACAAAACTTAAGTAAGGGAAGCCTTACAAATAACAAGAAGGGAATGTGGTGGTTAGGAAAAAGGAGAACATTAGGAAGAATCCTTAAGAGGAAGATCATTATTGCAGTTTTAAGTAAAATATTTATAAAATAAACTTGAAATAAAATTAAAAAACTAAAATAAAAATGTCTTAAATGAAGTGAACCTAATATGATACGCAATTTTAGATGAAACGAACTTAATTAAATTTAAAAAGCTAAAAGGAAAGTGACACGAATGAGATAGTCCTAACATAAAGTATTTTTGGATTAAATGGTGTTTTATTGAATAAAATACTTCTGATTTTGAATAAAATGAACTTTAAATAAATAAAGAATTATTTTAACTTAGATAAGTGTAAACTTTTACTTGACTGGACTAAACTAGTTAGTTAAATTTTATAGATTAGGTTTATTGGGCTTATCACTAGGTTATTTAAATTTATGATAGAACTCCTTTTAAGTATTTGAGTTTGAATTTAGGAAAAATTGGACTTGTGGTTTTGGATAAGGGATTTGAGTTGTTAGATTATGAACTTGGGCTAGAAAGTTTGTCTTGGATTTTATTTAAACTTATAGTTGTTACTAACTCTACTATTCATTCCTCATTATTTCAATCCCCTCAATCTTGCAATACCACAATCCCACATTCAAAAAACAAAGAAAACAATATTATTCAAATTTTAATTTTAACCATTTTTAGGTTGAGAAAGAAGGATACTGGATAATTATGAACCTTTTTCTTAAGATTTTATGAAAATCAAGACATTATATAAACTAACTTAACATCTAGTTTTTTTATAACTTTCCAAAGAATAGTGTTCCTAATTTATATAAAATGAAAGAAAAAAATAAAACACTTATTACATGCCATTAAAGAAAGCCAAATTTAAATAAATAAACAAAGTATTTTTTATCTCCACCTTCATATTTGTATGTGTTCTAATGACATAGGCCCAAGGTCAATCCATATACATATGCCCAATGACCTATTAAAATGCTTAATATCAACACAAATCTTAAGACTTTCATCTGTTTTATGATAATGTATAACAACATGTATGACTGAGAGTAAAATGATGATCATCTGTATTGGTAAAACATACTGTCATAATACATGAAAAATATACGAATGTATAAGGAGCAAACACAGTGATCCCTAACTAACAATGTATAAGGACTTCAATACACCTATGTTGTATACATGTCTCTAAAAAACATGTGGGTGAAGTCTTTTAGTCAAATGATCAGCAAGCATATCCTCAGTCCTCAAATGCTATACCTCAATGTCACCATACTTGACCTCCAAATGCTTAGACCTTGTGATGTTCTTATTGTTGTTACTGAACAACACAGCAAAAAGATTATCATAATATAACCAAATGGGTCTAGCCACTAAATCAACCACAGATAACTCAGAAATCAAGTTCCTAAGCCAAATTGCTTGTGTAGCAGCACCCTAGCATGCCACAACCTCTACATATATAGTTGAGGAAGTCACTAGTGTCTGTTTGACACTTTTCCACGATACTATACCATCTACTAACATAAAGATATATTCTAATGTGGGCTTTCTATCATCCGTACACGTAGCAAAATCTGAATCTCTAAACCCTATGAGGTTTAGATTGTTGATCCTTCTGTATGTCAACATATAATCCTTAGTTCCCTTTAAATATCACTCGTTTAATTGCATTCCAGTGGTCTATTCCTTGGTTAGCTAGAATTCTACCCAATAGTCCAACGGTAAATGTAATGTTTGGTCTAGTGCACACCTAGGCATACATCAGGCTACAAACAACACTAGAATAAGGCACATTCTTCACAGCCTCTCTCTCTTTGTGTCATTCTTTGGACACTGTGTCAAAGATAATCTCTCTCCATAAGAGATAGGTGCTACAGCAGGTTTACAATCAGCCATATTAAACCTTTGCAATACTCATTCAATGTATTCTCTCTGTGAGAGGCCTAACAAGTGTCAAGACTTATCCTTGTGAATCTGAATACCTAGGAAGAAAGATGCTTCTCCAAGGTCCTTCATATTAAAATGAAATTTCTTAACCTTGTACAATATGGTCAAGTCATTTGATGTAAGCAAGATATCATCCACGTACAAATGTAGAGAGATAACTTTGCTCCCCCTTAGCTTGTAATCCAAGTACCTTTAACTTTATTTTCCATAAAGCCAAAAGAGGTAACAACCTCATCAAACTTAAGGTACCACTATCTGAAAGCTCGTTTCAAACCATACATTTATTTTCTCAATTTGCAAACCTTATCAAGCTTTTCTTGTTCTTGAAATCTTTCAAGTTGTTCTATATAGACCTCTTCACAAAGGTCTCCATTTAGGAAAGTGGTTTTTAACATCCATCTAATGTAGCTCCATATCATTATAAGCTACTATTTTCATAATCACTCTAAATGTATCATTAGAGGATATTGGAGAAAAGGTAACATTAAAGTCAAATCCTTCTCTCTAAGTGAACCTTCTTAAAACCAACTGAGCTTTAAACCACTCAACTTTACCTTGAGAGTCCTTCTTGATCTTGAAAAGCCATTTACAACTGATAGGTTTAAAATTTTGAGGCAAATCAACAAGCTTCCATACCTTATTATGCTTTATGGATTGTATCTCATCTTTCATTGTATCCCACCACAAATCTGCAAAAGGTCTAGAAATAACTTTTAAAAAAGTAACTATATCGATAAGATGTCCAATATCATAGTCTTCTTCACCTAAATAGACTATGTAATCAGATGGAACAACAGGTCTTCTTGATCTAGTAGATCTTCTTAATTGAACGAGTTCTTATACCTTAGGAACCTTAGTTTGTACAGATATGGGTTCCTGTTCTTGTACTAACATGATACCAAGACCTTGATTCACTGGTTCTGACTGTATGAGTGATGAATACAAAATAACTGTAGTATTCATCCTACTATCATCTGAAGGGTGAGAAGGACCACTGTCATCACAGACATTATATCCCAGAAACTTAGCTGTTTGTGACTCTACAATTATAGACCCTCCTTGTCTACAGTAAAATCTGTATCCTTTAGAATGGTCAAGATATCCAACGAAATAGCAATGAGAAGAATGAGATTGCAACTTATTTTCATAAGGATTATGTAAACATGCCTCAGTAGGGCAACCCCAAACATAAACATGGGCAAGGCTAGACTTCCACCCTTTTTAGAGTTTAAATGGCATCTTTGATACTGATTTGCTTGGGACTCTGTTTAGTTTAGTATATACAAGGCAGTCTTTATTGCTTCACCTCAAAGGTAATCAAGTAGGCTAGTCTTGCTTTGTATCGATCTCATCATGTCCTTTAGGGTGCAATTATGCCTTTCGGCCACATCATTTTGCTTAGGACTACCTAGCATAGTGAATTGAGCCACTATTCTACATGATTCCATATATTTGGCAAACATAATCTTTTCTTATCTTAAAACCCCTTGTTTGCTAAAATATTCTCCTCCATGGTCAGATCTGACAATCTTTGATCGACCTTCCCAATTGGTTCTCAACCTCAACCTTAAAGATCTTGAATTTCTTAAGAACTTCAAACTTTTATTTAAGAACACATAATCATAACAGGAATAGTCATTAATGAAAGTCAGAAAATATCTAGAATTAAACAATGTAACTCTATAAGGTCCACAAATATTTGTATGTATGAGATCTAACAAGCTAGAAGCACGAGTTGACCCCTTTTTCTTTATTTTGGTCAACTTACCCCTACAATATTTAACACATGGTTCCAGATCATCAAGTCTAAAGTTGGGAGAATGTTTTTTTTAATCAATTTCTCAACTCTATCTCTGGAAAGGTGGCCCAACCTTTTATGCCATAACATGTATGACTTATCCTTTATCAATGGTCTCTTTCTAGTAACTTGTTTAGCAATATATGAAGAAGCATACATCTCATGAGGGGCAAGACACATTCTATACAATCCATATAACAAGAATGCATTACCAACATGTTTTGCTTTGAAAGATAACTGTACAACAGAAGTATCAATGACAAAACTCTAACCTTCTTTGTCCAAAACCGATATAGAGATCAAATTCTGCCTAAAAGACGGTATATAAAATGTGTCACGTAAAACAAGTACCAACCTTGTATCAAGGTTCAAACATACATCCCCTACAAACATTACATTAACTTCTTCATTATTGCCAATCATCAATTTTCCTCCTCTTTTTTTGGCTTTCTTCTATGTATAAACCCCTACATTATGGAGGCAACATGATTAGAAGCTCTACTATCTAGCCACCAAGAACTTGATATGGCCATAGTAAGATTACATTCATGGATCATAGAAGCCAACGAGTTACCTAGCAGTTCCTATTTTTCTTTCCAGGACTTATATTTCTGGCAACGGGACTTTTTATGTCCTTTCTTCTTCTAAAAGAAGCACCTCATACTTTTAACATCTATAGGACCTTTGGCAATACTAGATTGATCGCTATTTACATGAGGAGAGAATTTAGATTTCTTACCTTTAAACCTCTAAAGCTTTACCTTTTCTTTTCCCTTGATTGTTAGTAGGGCCATATGAGCAGTATTATTTAACTTCTCCTCTTTAACAACACATCAGGAAATCAAAGCATTGATTTCCCAAGCCTCATCCTGCGAATTGTAGGTTGTAACCAAAATATCAAACTCTAAAGGAAGTGTATTTAGAGCTTGGTGTATAATGCACGCATCAAGAATGATGATATCCAAAAACTTTAACTTACTTTGGAGGTGGATTATTATGATAAGGTCTCCTTCACTCCCCCTTCTCCTATGTACCTTATGGAGAATAATTCTTTCATTATGGTACTTATCTCAGTATTAGATGATACCATGTATCTCTGGGAGACATTGTTCAGAAAGTCCTTAGCTATGTTTGTTTTTGGAAGTCCACTTAGTAGATGATTTGGGATGATCTCTTTATGGTCAAATAACACATCCTATTTGACAGTTCCCAAGTTGCATATACTGCTTTCTCAGCCTTTGAGCTGAGAGATGTAGGTATAGATGGCCTATTTCTAACTATGTCCATGTTAATGTCTGTCATCTCTAATGCAAACTCTACATCTTGTTTCCATTTTTGAAAGTTCAAACTAGTCAGGGTTTCGATAGTGACACTGTTATTATTTACAGAAAAGGTGACTGCAAAATTGACAATGTATTGTTCAGCATAAATTTAGGATAACAACGATACTCAAAGCCACAAATAGTATATGTACCGAGAATCTCATATACATATCATGAAACACTTGTAGGATGAATACATAATACATGTAGATAAGATCTCCATACAAAAGTGATCAGAGTACACACCATTAACTCTTATGACTCTACCACCTGTGAGTGAATAGATCACTCAAGCAATGGCTTCCTCCATCTAATGTCTTTATGCACATCTCAAAATCTCATATAAGGCCAATACATATGGGCAGAATAGTCAAATATAAGGCTAGAGACATCTCCAAACATGCAAGCAGAACAATTCAAATACTAACTTGAAAAGCTATTATGGTGACTACATTCTCATTAGTACTCAAACAGATCCCCAAAAATAAGGGATACATCTATATGTTGTCCTCACATTCTGTATGGGCATATAATATGTGACAACGTACCATCAATAAATGCAAAATCTATATACACATTCTCATTATCACATACTCGTACTGAAAACAAATCAATTAACTTTATTTGAGACTTTGTTACAAGAAAAATCGACTTCGTTATAAGAAAAAATCTTAATCAGAATGGTAATTATGCAATACTGAACTATAGATACACCTCATGAGATATCAAAATCACATGTACCTCTTTCATTTTAATTCTAAAGTATGAAATTTCAATCAAAATTGGCTTTAATAACCTTTATATGATTTTTCTGAAGTTAAACCTTATTTATTACTAATGTAATAAATCCATAAAAAATTAAAAACTCACTTTATGAATTCACAGGACCCCAAAACTAACCCAAAATTCCTCGAGGGACCATTTAGTGAATTCTGAAATTTTTTAGTTTTTTTTTGTCATGTAGTGTGTTGACGTTAGCAAGTAATGTAGTGTTGACATCAGCAACATGCTTGCAATGCATCAGCACTACGTGTGGGTGGATGGCGAGTGCGTCAAACCCGTGTTCTGCAGTCACCACACCCGCACCGACTTACCTACTGCCTTCTG
>JAOQMM010000006.1:12376098-12393961 GCA_027563515.1 Erythroxylum platyclados
ATTCAATATATACTTATAGGAGAATGGTTCTCAAGATGAGTAGTGGGAGTAAGAAGAAATTTGAAAAGTTCAAATCTTATGACCATACATCAAATTGGAACTATTACCTTTATTGATACATTTGATGGCATTCTTTGGACCTCTTATGTGCTCTGATCAAAGCAGGATTGAAATACATGGACTTCAACCAAGGAAGGCATCTAACGCCCATTTTAGATTATTCAATTTCCTATGTGATAAGTTTCGAGGAGGCAGTTACCAATGTCTGGAGTGCAGATATCAGGGGCTGTAAATTATTCTAATTGATGGAAAAGAATTTAAGGGGAGCATTGAAAGCCTTGCATTGTACTAACACCCTATCAATTCTACAAATAGCCAGGGAGAGTTTTGAAAGTCCAAGATGAGCTATATAATGACCTCGCGAGCCAGGATTAAAAATCCAAGAGTCAACCTTTCTCAAGGAATACAATAATGCTCTTATTGCCCATAACTCCTTGCTGAAACAGAAGTCTAGATCCACATGGCTCAGGGATGGAGACAATAACACAGTTTTTTCACAATGCTATTTTAGCTAGGAGGAATATAATCAAAATTTCATGGATATTAGATGAGGAGGGTAAAACTATTTATGAATGGAAGGAAATAGATGAGTTTACACTCGATTATTTCAGTAATCTACTAGGCCCTAGGTTAGAAGTTGATATTGCTCTTGTTACACTTGACAATCTCACAATTGAGAGTATTGATCAGGACATGAAGGGGAGTCTAACCAAGCTTGTTACTACACAGGAAGTCAAGAAAATTTTATTCAGCTTAGCTCCTAATAAATCTCTAGGTCTTGATGGGTTTAAGGCCTAATTTTTTATAAAACATGGAGTATTACAAGGCATCTTCTCACTAAATGGTGCAGGAATTTTTCTTCTCATCCAAAACGCTTAGAGAGCTTAACAAGGCATTCATTTGTCTTATCCTTATGATAAAAAACCCCAAATCTTTGTCAAACTACAGGCCAATTTCTTGCTGTAACATTGGCTACAAGGTAATCTCTAAAATCATAGCCTCTAGACTCGAGACCTCCCTATCAAAGATCATTAGCCCTCTACAAAGTGTTTTTATCTAAGATAGATCTATTGAAGACAATATATTACTTGTGTAGGAGTTAATAAAACACTATGATAGTAAAAAGCCTATAAGGAGTTGTGCCATAAAGGTGGATTTTTACAAAGTCTTTGACACCATCAAGTGGAATTTTATATTGGAAAGCCTAAATAAGTTTGTATACCCTCCTTCTTTTATTGGTTGGATCATGACTTACATCTTTTCTTCCTCATTTAGTATCCTCTTGAATGGGATCCCACTAAATTGTTCAAGAGTACCAGAGGTATCAAACAAGGGGATCCTCTGTCCCCTTACCTCTTTGCACTGGCAATGGAGGTCCTCAACAAAATGTTTAAGCACTACATAGATAGAGACGGTAGTTTTAGGTTCCATTTTAGATTTGAGAGGATAAGAATATACTATCTATCTTTTGCAGATGATGTTTTGGTATTCTATGGTGTTGATCCCTATTCCTTGAAGCTAATGATGAAAATTCTAAGCAAGTTCTTCTGAATTGTTTGGAGGATATTTAATGAAAAAGAGGGACTCTGGTCTAAATGGATTAATGAATTTTATATCAAAGATTCAAATTTTTGGAGGCTAAAACCAAATAGAGACCACTTATGAATCTTCTTCTAGATATTAAAGTTGAGATCCCAAATTTATCCACATATCCAAGTAGTGGTGGGTAATGGAAAAATTTTCTGATTTTGGTTTGATAACTAGGTATCCATTAGCCCCCTTTACATGAGGCAGGAACTTTACTCTCTCAATTCTAGATTCCCTGAGGATACTAGAGTTGATGCTATCATTAGGGATCATGAATGGTACACTGGGTTTAGGAGTGTCTCTATTCTTATGAACTCTCTTCCTCACTATAACCCTAATCAACTATATAAGGATTCACTGGTGTGGATGGAGGGTAGACATAAAGGATACTCTAATAGTCCTGTTGGGAAATCTATAGGGCTCATCACCCTTAAGTAAGCATATGGAAATTTTCTCTTAAGCCTAAGGCTTCTTTTATGAGCTGTTTGGTGATAAAAAATAGGTTAAGGACTAAAGATGTGTTTTGGGATAGTTTACCCCCTGTGTCTGTTAATCCTTAAGAGTAAGGATCACCTATACTTCCTCTACAAGTATACTGAAGGAGTCTGGTCTATAATTCTATAGCTATTTGCACAACTAAATACTCCTACAAGCTGGAATCTATTACTAAACTGGATTGTGGATAAAGTCAAAACCTAAAAGCAGGATGGGGTATTACTCAAAATTTCCTTTACATGTACAATCTATGGAATCTGGTAGGAATGCAATCAAAGACTACATACTAGTGCTAGCTACACTCCACTGAAAATCAACACACTCGCATATAGGATAATCATATGGATTAGAGAGATTATCTTATCAAATGGCTCAAGTTTGGATTTGAACCTTATTTACTGCAAAAATTGGAGAATATAAGTAGACCGTACTATTATTGAATAGTGTACTTATCTTAGTGGGGAAGTTTGTCTCATATCCTATCCTTTATAACCCCAATTGGCATAATTTGATCGAAGAAATACTAATCAGTCAGAGAAAATGGAAATCAATAGCTATCCAAGTAGAGTTTACCTGTTGATGACTGATTAAGCATTTCCTCAAAGTCCCTAGAACCTTCTACATATTGACATCATCGATTCAACCTGGAGGAATCTTAGGAGGAATCTTAACTAAGGCATGATTGAGCATCTGTAGAGGATGAGATAACTGGTAGTAACTCCTGGAAACTCCTAAACTTGTCCCAAAGGTGAGTCAAAGAGCCACAGAGGAAGAGGTCTCCTGTCTTCTCAGATTAAGATTCTGGCCTTTGTTACATGGTTGTGGCCATCAAATGCCATTTGTTAGTAGAGTTGGATAGAAGAATTTCATAGGGAATTGGTTTTAGTTATGTTATTATTCAAGCTGGTTGTATTATTAGTCTTGGGGTTATTTTGTCTAGACAGAACGATTTTGTATGCTCCCAATATTTAATTGTATAATGAATTGTTTTTTGTGCTAGTACTTCTTTGACTACTGAGATAGCTCCTCCTAAATTATATGCAACTAGATTAGCATTGTTTTTGAGCACAAATATTTCTTCAATAGCTTTATTTAATGGGTATGGTAATTTTTGGATGAATATTTGAATATACATATCTTTTTCCCTTTCATTTAATTTATAATAATATTTTTTATATTCACAAATGTATTCTTCTAAAAAACAAATGTCATAAATACGCATATTATTTAAATGCCATAAAGCATTCTTACGATCTTCATTTTCAATTTCCTATTTATAAGAAGCAATATCTTTACCTATAAATTCTTTATATATTTCATTAGTCACTATTTGAAAGGCTTTGATTGGCTCTAATGCATTTGGAAAGTTGGTAGTATTTTTAATACGGTTTTCATTATCTAATAAAAAGTTTAATACTATTCTTGTAGTTTTATAAGTGATAAAATTCCATAAAATACTTATATTTGTTAATCCTTCAAACGGTTTTTCTAGCTGAATGATTAAAGCTAATTTATTTGCCTATTCTAATAATAATTTTTCAGGTGAAATGACACAATCTAGATTAAGAATTCCATCAGGGCCTAATGATATATGTTTAGGTGTATATTTGGTGGGAAATTTTCTATATTTATTGTCTTTTCTATAATATCCAAAATGATTTAAGTCACCTCTATAGGTTGTTGAGTCCATTGAGAATCTCTTTTTCTTCTTTCTTCTTTTTGGCTTGTTTCAGGTTATTCTTCAGGATGTCTTGGTTGTTTGTTTTGATCCATATATAATTCTTCATCATATTCATAGCCATAAATAATTTCATCTTGATCTTTTACTGGATTCAATATTTCAAATTTTGGAATTTGAGTAGTAGACTTGATATTTTCTAAAGTTAATGTTTTTATTAATTGAGTTATGTCATCTAACTAAGTTTTTATATCGTTTTCGATATTGTTTTCTATATTCTCCATGGTTTTATTAAACTTATGTGAGGTGGCTTTGATACCACTTTTGGATCGTCCTTTCTTTCTATTAGTTCTATTTTAGCGATTATTATAATTTTTAATTTTGTAATGAGTATATCAAGTTTTTTATTTAAGGTGTTTAATAATTTTGCTAAATTTTTATAATTTTCATATATCTCATTAATAGTGGCTAACGCTTGTACTATAGCGTTTAGTTCTTTTATCTGATTTTCAAATTTTAATTGTTTTTCAGATAATTCAAATAATTGTTTAGTGATACTCATTCATAAAATTTGTTTAAGATGTTCTGTTAATTCTTGAATTTGATTTTTAATAATGGTAACTTCTTTTCCTATTTGTTGTTGTGATGTGGATTGTTCGTTGTCAGAAGTGGATTGTTCTTTGTTAGATAATAGTTTTGGTTCAGTAATCTTAATATATGAAATTCCCGGTTCGGTAAATCTAATAAATTTTTCTAATCTTAATGATTTAGATCGTAATCGGATAGGTTCATATAATCTTTTCTTTTTTGTTAGAGAGGGTCTAGGAATTTCATATAATCTTTTCTCTTTTGTTAGAGAGATTATAGGAATTTCAATTTCTTGTAATTTAATTGGATAATTAACTTCTGGTAATTCTCATAATGATGTGCATAAATTTGTTCCTACTTTAGCAACATCTTTAAATAGTTGGTCAATATAGATTTTATCGGTATTTTTAAGTTCAATACTATGATGTGAATTTGTTAAAGCATAACTAATCTGATAAGTAATTGAAAAAGGATATTGTCCTATAGTCATTAAATTTTCTATGTAAAATTTATAAGCAAATGTAATAGTTTCGTCTAAATTATGTGATTGTAAAGGAATTCCTAATTTTAACTGTGTGTTAAATTTAATTTTTCCATAGGCTAAATTTCCATTCATAATTCCTATCACTTGATCATTTAAATCTGTCATTCTTTCATCAATAATTGCCATTCATATTGGTGAATCTATTCCTTCTTGAAATGTTGATTTTAATAAAAATTGTATAGTGGAAAGATGTATATATCCAATTTTAGAGTGAATGTCTTCAGGAATTTTTTGTAGTTGTTTATAATTTGTTCTTGATCAATTAAATTGATGCGAATATATCCTGTACATTGATCTATTCTTATAGGTGTTTTCAAGTATCATTTTTCCATAAAATAATGTTTTTTCGATTTATTAGATTTCTAATTGTATGGTGAGAAATATCTTGTCCATATTTTAAATTTAATTGTTGTATAGCAATCTATTTTTGTTTTTCATTAGATAATAAAGTATTTATATGAAACAATCCTGTTGATTCAGTTAATTCTAATGTTTCTATATTTAAAATATCTTGATCTATCTCAGTTATTTCTGTTGTGTTATTTGACATATTAATGATATAGGTGATGATGTGCTTGTAAGGCTAGTTGAGCTCTTCTTTAAGTCCTCTGTATATGAATTATGAAGATTAATAGCTGTGTCTAGTCTTTCTTTAAGGGGGTATTAATACATTGTTATTAGTAAGAAAAAATTGTAGATAATTATATCTTTCTTGATAATATAGTTTGTCATTATTATATTGAATAAGCTTTCTAAATATAATATATCGTCATACATTTGCCTACATAGAATACAATTATATGTATTTCTAATATATATATTATTAATATTCATCTTCAATAAATATACCTAAAGCTTTTTGTAAAAGAAATGTTAAAAGTAGAGGATTAAATTTATATCTTAAATAAGATCCAAAATAATCTAAAAGAGTGAATGAATCTAAGCAACGAATACTAATATATAAAAAAAAAACAGGTTGAATATAATAATAAAGGAATAAATAATAAAAGATAAAGAGAAACATGTTATGAATTGCAGATTTAATCAGGATAATGAAGACTACGTGTAATTTGAGGATGATTATGAATAGTGAGATCAATTATCCATTGATTAATTTTTTTCTCTAAATAAATTAATAATTCTAATTTAAGTTGATATATCTAACTATAATAAATGATGACTATTATATATATATCTATCATTATTAATTTGGGTCCTATATGGAGGGATAAGTGTTTTTAAATTTTGTAAATCTGTGAGTTCGGTAAAGCTTAATGTTTCTATACTACTTAAAATTTGATGAACATAAGGACTAGACATAGATATGTTTTATTTAATCTCTATCAGGATACTTAGGTAATGAAGATAGTTTAAAGAAACTATTTAGAGACATAATAATAATGAATAAAAGGGTTGATGAAAAGATAAATAAGTCATACCTTGCTTGCTTTTTTTCTCTTGGTCGCCAATACTCAGTCTTTTTAGTGAGAAGGGAGAGAGATAGGGTAACACACTTATTTTATTTTCTCATGAACCCAAAGACCTGTAAATGCTACAATATATATAGATGCAGACTCAAACATAGACATAGAGACCGACAAAAGTGGCATCGATAAAGAAAAAGCAAGGAATCTAATTAATGGCCTGACAACTAGACAGTGGCTGACAAAAGGAATCAAAACGTACAATAATTTGGCCTGAGAGCCTATTTACTTTACATGCTTCACATGTTGGCACCTCGCTTTTGTCTGCTTCAGCCTTTAATCCTCAATAATAGCATCAATGGACAAGTTATCATCTTCATCCATTATTGTTGCTTTGCCTTTAACAGAAGGACAATAATTGCATTTGTCAGGTTGATGTCCTTGTAGTTGCTCACATATGGCATTTTTCCACTGAGTAGAAAGGATATCAAAGATGTTGTTGAGTTGTGAAAATGCTGCTTCAAATTGCTTTATCACTTGAAGAGAGTTGGTAGAAATTGTTGACTTGTAAGTGGAAATAAGTAGCATATTGGTGCCTCGATAATTTAACCTTATTAAAGACTCAGGATTGACTTTTAAACATTATTGATAAACTCCATCAAGACAGTTTAAATTAAACTGATTGATTAAATCCCAAGTAAATGTATGTTTTGGTGGTTTATCAATAGCTGGATAAATGTCATTGCTAATGCCAACTTGGACAAAATCAATTCTGGATACTTGAATTTGTGCTTCCGGTAGATTATCCATTTCGGTAAAGATAGGATAACTACTAAATAAAGATAGGATAACTACTAAATACTTTCAAAAAGATTTATCTATCTTTTGCAAATCTTTCTTTGTAATTTTTGAGAGCTATTTGGAAACCAGTAGGAAATTCAGATAAAATATGTAGATTGGTTAGATAGATAGTATCTACTAAACCACTTTGAAAGAATAAATAAGTGGTCAGTAGATCTGCTTTAGAAAAGATAATTGAAAAGTTCATTAAATTGTTAAGCATTTAGTTACTTGCTTCAAATTATAAATCAATCTAATTCACTCCATAATTCTTCAAAGTTCAACTTAATTCCCACCATTCCACTTAATGAATAAAGTGAACATACATAAGAAAAATGTATAACCTTTAAACATTTTCCCTTAAAAAATACAAACTTTAAACAACATAGGAGCATCTAGAAGCTTTTTTGGAAAGTCACCTAACCTTTTGACACGAGAGTAAATACCTTTTCATGAATACCCCTAGTTACTTAAATAGGTCCCTATCTCAAATGGCTACTATCATCACTCTTTAACTTCGATCTTTTTTTTTTAAGTTAAATGCTTCATTAACATTGAAGGAGATTTTAGCACAAAATAGCTCAAACACAGGCTATCTTAAGAACCATTAATAAAAGAATACAAATTATAGTTCTAACTGCTAATATAACTAAAAGCTCCTCTTGATTGAATCCTTGCTCTTAACTTCAATCTTCATCTTATTTTTCTCGATTTCGATCAATAGCTAACTAAGGCATTAATGGAAGGCTCTATTTATGTGTCAATTCCTTATACTTTTCAAATTTAGCTTGTAAACTAAAAGATGGTCTCTCACATTGTCAACCATTGCATAAGTCAACTTCCTTGCATGTATGGCTTTAGTCATAAATATTCTTTGATTCCTTTCCATCAAGATTCCATTGATATTATTACTTAAGGCAAGCTTAAATATATTCTAGTTTGCATCCTTCCTCCTTTTATATTTGCAACACCAACCAAGCAAATCCTACTAATTCCAATAGAGAACATTCATGTGACATAATGTTTTTATCTAAAGACCATATTCTTCTTGTGTATTGACATTCAAAATAGAGATGATCAATAGATTCAGTGGCTTGATTGCATAATACACATAAAATAGATAGGTGTATGAATTTATTCAATCTATTTAGAATACTCAATTGGACTTTGATAGGTAACTAGAGACTGATGATACATGAGGATAGGCCTGCTCGTACCATACTAGATCATACCATGAGACTTGGGAATCTTATCCTTTATCATTCTTCTATATGAAAGATTCTTGAATATCCCTAGTTGATGTTATCTCTACTTAAGTTTATCTTCTTGATTTAGCTATAGGTTAATCATTAGGTCTCTTGCCACTGTAAAGCTAGAGATCCGCCCATTAAAGCCTTAAAGATAGTGATTTTTTTCTCCAATGAAACTCCTTTAATAATTAAACTTTTGTACTTTGAACAAATACCCCAAAGAAGACCAATTATCTTTCTAAAAGGAGGTTGAATTGTCATTTCCAATCCTACTATTAAACTCTGTCTTGTATTTCTACTTCAGCTTTAAAATGTGATTTAGTGTGCAAACTTGTCATATTTAGGTAACCAATTCCAAATGGTTAATTCCTTTATATAGTAGGAGTATACCCATTTTACCCATGATGAGTTCTTATCAGTTAATAGCCTCTAAACTCTTTTAATCATCTACACCTTGTTGGATAATCTTAAAGGAAGAATTCCCAGTCACCCCTTCTTTATATTCCTGTAAAGCTCTTCTCATTTTACATTCACTAAGGATCTATTATTTCCCAAATCATTCCATATGAATCTTCTTAATATTTTATCCATAACTTTGCTTAAGTTCTTTAGTAACCAAAGATGGGATGCCAATAAACATGCAAGCTATTCAAGATAGCATTGACCAGTTGAATCCTAATAAACACATGTTATTTAATCTTGCAATTATAGAATTAATCCTCTCTATAATTGGCTAGAATTTGATAAATGTGGGTCTCTTTATAGTTATTGGAATGCCTAACTAGGCAATTAGTGGCTTATTTACCTTGAAACCTATTAAGCTAGCTAAGGAGTTGGAACTAGCTTCTGCACCTCTAGATGTTATAATTTGGCTCTTGTCCTTGTTTGTAGAGAGGCTAGAGAGAGCTTTGAATTTATCTAGAATTTTCATTATAATAGAAATTTAATTGGAATTAGTTTTGCAGAAAACCATCAAATCATATGCGAAAGATAAGTTTATTATCCTTTGAGTCTTGCATTTGGAATGGAACCGAAACTTCTTATCCTAAATAATCATGTTTTTAATCATCGTTATGAGAACCTCCATAGTTGTCCCCCTACTTTAGTCCTTTTGCTCCTTTGATTAGAATCACAGGCTCCCTATTTCCCATGATGCTATAGAAAATAGTGGTTACATATTATATGATCTAGCTAATGAACAAATTAGGAAAACCAAAGGTATGCATTATTTCTTGATAAAGTTTTGGTCTAAGGAATAAAAAGCCTTATGGAAATCAATTTTAATAGCATAGTTCTTACTTTAATGCTTCCTATTATAGTTTGAGTCATTCTTAAACTAGAAGCACCTTGTCACTTATTGATCTGCCTCTTATAAAAGCTCATTGAGAGTTAACTATAACTTGTGTAATCACTGACTTCAATCTATTCATTAGTAACTTTGCAATAATCTTATAAATGCTATTATAACAAGATATAAGGTCAAGTATTTTATGTAGTTAAGGGATTGTACCTTGGGGATGAGACATATATAATTCTTTTTAAGCTCCTTTAATATGCTTCTAGTCCTAAAGAATTCAAATACTGCATCTATCACCCTTATTTTGGTTAGTCTTCTAGTTTTATGAAAGAAATGTGCATTGAATACATCTAGTTCAAGTGCATTATTAGGATGGAGGGAAAAGAGTGCTTCATTAATATCTTTGGCTTCAAAAGGCATAATTAATTCATCTAGCAAATCAATAGGAATTTGATTCTCCACAGTGCTTCTTATCATATTAACATTTAAGGAGGCCTCTAAGATTGTTCCTACTATTTTGGTGAAAAAGTTATATCAAGACTTAAGCAAATTATTACAATGCTTCTTATATCCTTATCTTTGTTGTTTTAATGGATTAGGGTCTTAATAGATAGGAGAGCAAGAAGAAGCAGATGAGTGCAGTTTATACAGTTATGTCACATCTCCATCTCTAGGAGAAGTAACTAGATCGATTATTGCATGATCATCTAAATATAGGGAATAATGCATAAATCATTTCATAATCAATATGAAATTAGTTTTTATATTTAAAAAGAACTCGTGATCATTAAACAAACTTTTGAAATGATTTTAAATCAATTTTTTTAATCAAAGGAATGTATTTTGAACTTTAAAAGAACTCAAGAAGAATTAAAAAAACATGTTTGAGGAAGTTTGGCTGACAAATGTGGAGATCTTAGTGACCAATATTAGGGTTTTAAATATATTGAATTTCCAATGTAGTAGTGAAGTCAACTAATAACTTTTGAGAACATGTATCAAGACTTTGACAGCTTTGATCAACAATATAGCACATTGATCAACCAATGTACCAGAATGGTCAACTATATGGAATGCTTAACTAATTCTACTATTAGTTATCATTTTAATAGCTAGTTTTTTTATTATAACAATTATTTTAGGTTGTTTTGAGTTTATATAAACCATATATGAGTTAGAAGAAGTAGGTTGGGTATACTAGAGAGTTTCTAATAGTCTTGAGTGGTTAAAGAGTGCCTGTGAGCATTATATCATACATTTTGAACCTTTGTTCATTTGTCTAATCAAGATAGGGATGATTTGAGTTGTATATTTGAGCAATTTTTAAAATTTATAAAAATTTCTTAGGATACACATTATGAGGTTTCCTTTTGACCTTGAACAAGATTTATAGAATTACTTTTCACTAGTTATAAAGAAAGATATTTGTAATTGTTTCTTTTTACCTGTGGCAAAGAAGATGTTGCATTTTTAAATGCCAATACTCCAAACAAATTATGAGCTAGATCAAACAACTAGGAATGCTTCAACCAGTAAACGGGAATTAGAGAGAGATACTCATTTGGCTCTATAAGCACAGGAGATGGACGAATCCAGTTTGGACTATAACAAATCTAGCCTAAAGCTTCGCGGTACAAGCACTTTGGTTGGAAAGAAACAACAGGATATTCAAGAATTATGCGAAGAAAGTAGAAGAATTAAACTTTATCATTGTTAACCGATTAAGGGAGCAAATATTCACCTTCAAACTCCACAACAACCTATCACTGTCTACATCACTGAGAGGATGATCTGAATTAGGAATGCTACCCTAATCACAAAGAGAGGAATGATATTATATACCATTTCTAGAAGCCAAAAGATGTCAAATGAATGAGGATCCCTTGATATCAAACATTATTAGATTGAATGAGTTTTCTAGTAACAGAGAATGGTTATAGAAAACATTGTAAGATCACTTAATATAGGTCTATGTGAATTTATTTTGGAAATTTCAATACAATTTAATTTCTTAAAAAAAGGACGTTGTATAGAGGGTTCCTCTTCACCCATTAAAAGAAGAAAGTCATGACTTCCTAAGTGAAACTTGTGGAGTAAATATAAGGTAAGGATTGTTTGTTCGAACCACTATTATAAGGATTGTTTGTTCGAACCACTATAATTCAATTTTATCTTTCTTTTTGACCTTTTTTTACTATTGTTGTGCTTATTTTATAATTATTTTATTTGAATTTGTCATAACGATTCATTAGCTTAAAAGTAGGAAAAATTGAAAACACATAATTTATTCCCCTTTTGTATGCTAATTGGGGACCAACAAATATTTTTTTCATAAAAAGGAAATAAAACATGTGTTAGCTTTATTGTTTAATTAATATCATATTTGGATGGATTTATATAAGAACAATTTAGAAATGATGTCTAATTTCAATATGAATATTATAATTATAATCTTATCATAATTTTAGTTGTACAATAATTATTTTAAAAATTTTATCTTTAATATTGACCATTACGTATAATTAATAAATACATAAAGATAAAAGAATATCTTTATTAACTAAGAGAACAATGTCATACTTAAATTGCAATCAACCAATTGACTGTAAAGTAAAAACTAACAAAACTACTATACAAGACTCAGACTTCTATCATGTTGAACTCCAAGGCTCACCTTGAAATGGTATAACTTAGTTTATGACGTGATCAATGATTTTAAAGGCTTTTGCATGAAAAATAGAAAACTAAGACCTTGGTTGTCATTGGCACTTCTCCAAAACCTTTTTCTTATACGTTCATGTGTTCTTATTTAATTGTTTAGGAACTTGGCCTTTTTTTCCCTTAAGAATAGGTCACGCGTGTGATCTACACACCTCATCATTTCACAAAAAGTTTAAGTAACTCCTACCGTTATCTCTGCTATCATTTTGTATCTTAAAGTTACTAAAATAATGCTCATTGCACTCTAAATAGGGATAAAAGAAAAGATAAAAGAGATAATAGTAAGAACTTATTTAAGCTTTTTGTAAAATATTATTGTGAAAATCACATATTTAATCAATATTTAAAGAAATTATTTTTAGGATTATATAGTTTGATTGGTCCATATTGCCTAGTTGCAACATCACATAGATTAAATTGATG
Organism: Erythroxylum platyclados; assembly: GCA_027563515.1. Lineage (NCBI taxonomy): Eukaryota > Viridiplantae > Streptophyta > Magnoliopsida > Malpighiales > Erythroxylaceae > Erythroxylum > Erythroxylum platyclados. Next base: position 12,389,006 of record JAOQMM010000006.1, read on the forward strand.
ATCTATGCATTAAAAATTGTTAAAATTTTAATTTTTTAAGAGTTACCTTTTTAAAAATGTTTAAATATAACATGATGTCATAGATAAGAAGTAGGCACTAAATTAAACTTTTTAAGAAACATTAAAACGCTATTTGTACTTTTTAACCCTTAGAGGAAATTCGTACCTTCTACCCTTAAGAATATAGAGAATACATCTTGCCAATCTTTTTAAACAATATTTTCTTTCCCTTTTCTTTTCTGCTGTACTTTCCCTTCTATTTCATCTTCAACTCTTCCAATTTAATCTTCATTTAAATTTCCCTCATCTTTGCTTTTATAGATAAAAGATGCAACTTCCGAAGGACAGTCCAATCTATAAAGATAGAACTACCAGTTCAACTTTCAATCAAAAAAGTAGACATTAGGTTGTAATTCGTCAACCAATTTTAAGCATGTCAGATGTCAGTATCAACAAGATTTCAACATAATTTTCAGTAGTTTATCATAAAAGTTTTAAATTCTAATCTAGAATTGCAACTCCAATTTCAGTCGAATATCAATGCAACTCCTATTATGGAAACCAAATAGAGGCTTAGAGGTTTTGCTAGAAAGCAATAGTTTCCTCCAAAACATCAGAGGTTTTTCGGTCAAGATAAGTCTCGTCAGACCAGTAACAATCTGTGAACTTTCCTTGTAAGCGAAATATTTTGAACGCTAAGGCACTCTTACAATCTGCTAGATCATTAACCCAACACGATCAATATACTAAGCCATGAAGGATTATTAACTGAAAGTGCAGGTATTAGTTAACTGGGCTGACAATCGGCAAATAATCAAATGCCATAAAAAACCCATGAGTTACCAGAACCTACTCACTATTAACATCCTAAGTACAGAAAACAGATGCGCTGTTCATCTTTCATTAACAGCCGGCTGCTTTCAGGAAGTTGTCGAAAGGACTAGCAGGAGGCAGCCTCATAGCTAAGCTTGAGTCCATCGGTCCCATGGATCCCTGAACACAACCACAGACATATATCAAGATTACTAAGATGTAGGGGTTTGTAAATGTGTGCAAATACATGTGAACAGAAATGGTAGTGTATTGTACTACAGTCAGTCAAATATTCAACAAACCACCATATGACCTACTGCAAGTGTGATTAAACTGAGTTAGATTCTTAACACACCCAAGTCCATAGGAATCTAGCTCTAATGGCAATGTTGCACCTTAAAGAAATTCTAAGATGATATACAATTCCATATATTTCATCAGACCTTCCATGGCACAGGGCATCCATTTGTAGGATGTGCCAGTAAAACTTTATCAGCTGCTCTAGCATGACAGTTTTCTTGCACCAACCAATTAGAGAGTTTCTTCCTTGTACCAGTTCCCAGAGCTTCACACTGTTTAGCCATGGTATCATATGGGAGAGGTGATGTAGAGACAGATGTCCCTACAACTTGACCAGCTACCTCTAGTGCCTGAATCAAAGTACTTAAAATGTCAAAAACTATATGGGCTTATAAACAAATCAATTGTACTTGCTTCTGCACAAACAATGACACAGAGGAGGTAACTTTTCAGAAGTAGGATTACCGATTCCAGTAGCTGCCCAATGCTGATAATGTGGGAGACAGAAGGGGATGACGGCATCTTGGGAATAAACCGAGACAAATCTGCAACAGATGCTTCACTTGTCACATCATCCTGAACTAGCGATGTCAGAGCATCCTGCAAAATAGGAAGTTGTTGGCAGTGTTTTCTAGACTTGTTTTTTATATTCGATCATGAAATAATCAATAATCATGAATGTTAAACTCATACATCATCAAATGAGAGCGATTCCTTGGAATGCGAAACAACTTTACTGTGGTCTATGTCAAGTACTAGTTGTGGACCAAACATGAAAGCTTCATCAGGCACGAATGGTTCTGACAACTGTCTAGCCAACTCATCCACCCCCAGCTTAAAAAGCACATATAAACATCAGAAAGAGAAAGGGAGAGATAAAGAGAGAGAGAAAGAGACAACTACTCAAATTGCTTACCTCCACAGTCTTGGATAGGTTCAGAGCCAAGAGATCAATTATTCCCTTGTTTGATTCAAATAATCTTTGTAACTCATGAATTGATGCCATAGCTAGCTGATTGTCAGTATCAGATCCATATTCTCCTATATCTGCAAAAGGCTTTACGTGTACTTGAAAGTTGATGCTAATAGCCAGGAAGGGATCAAGCTGGTCAAAAGAAAAAAATTTCAGTTACTCACTGCTCATCTGCTGTACTTTAGAAATTGAATTCCAGTTAGCTAACTGCTTTTAGAAATTGATTTCCAGTTAGCTGCCTAACAAACATCTAGAGATGGCAAAAGGGCACTAGCTGGGCCCAGTCTGGTCAGACCCAAAGTCAATGGACTTAGCACGAGTTAACCGGGATTCAGACTAGGCTCAGGCGGCCAAGCTCCAACTATATATAAAGAAAAGATTCTGATTTCACTTCTCTAATCTGTTCTCTCTGTAGCTTTCATCTTTCTTCCTCTTCCACAAAACTGCAACTCTTTTTCCATTTTAGGTAAAAGAAAGACAGGAGAGACTTCCCAAGCATGGGTGGTGGCCTTGGAAGGTGACCAATGTTGTTGTTGTGGTGACCAATGCGGAGCTTGGAAATCCTCATGGTGACAGTCACACTGGCGGAGCAGATATTTTGCAATTGCTGATCAGTGTTGTTCCATTTGTTGTCTTTGCATTTAGTAATTTCTTCGTTGCTTTTTGTTAATTTCTTCTCCAAATCCTATTTTAAGCTCCTTTCCTAGCACCAAATCTTTCTCATGCAACTTGGATTCTGAAACATTGGAGAGTGGTCGATGTTGATCGAATCTTTGATAGGTTAGCTCAGATTGGGAGCTGGACAGTTGGGGCTTTGGACCGCTCAAAGCCTGATCAGGTTCAAGCTCAAGTGAAATGAGCCAGGCCTGATCAGGTTCAAGCTCAAGTGAAATGAGCCAGGCCTGATCAGGCCTTAAGCTGGGCTCGGGCCACCTGTAAGGGGCATTGGACCAGGCCTGGACAGCCCCAGGCCCGGCCCCCATCCCAGCCCATTGCCAACACTACAGACATGGTAAAGTAAATCTTGTGGAATTAAAAGCTTCACAATAGTAGAATCAATAACGAAAACCCTCTACCATTTAAGAAGTTTCAACTAATACGATCAAGTTTGAAAGATAGAAGACTCACATTGGACGGAAGTAAGGATTTAATGAACTCGTTCAACTCAGCAACTTGATATATTTTGGCTGCAGACATCAGCATGCCAATTGATAATCCAAAGATGGATCTCTTACATGCAGGAGTTAATGTCCCTGAGAAAAGATAGCATAAACATGTGAGTTGCAGATGTATTTTACCCAACATTGAATAGATGTTTCAGATAGAAGGGCTTCTACCATTGTTGGAATCCAAGCCCAAATTCGCAAGAGAGAGGGGAAGCTGGAAGAAGCGGACGACAAGAAGGTCATTTGTATTCTGCATATTACAAATTCCAAAAGGGTTACTAAATGTGTAAAGAATGATATACCTAAAATCTCAAATTAGAGCTTTAAGTAACCCCAAAACCATGATTAATATCCCGTTATCATCATGATCGTCCTTATCAAGATTTTTATAAGGTTCCATGTAGCCAACCAGGACTGTAAACGAGATAGATCCTAAACGATAGAACAGGTTTATCTTAAGGATAAAATATTAAGCTGCAGAAACAAACAGAAAGGAAACTAGGTGCGATTGTATTCCGGTCATGCAACAGGAGAGTAAAGGCAGTGGTGGTGAGTGATTTCTGCATTGTCATCAACTACTTTAACAAGACATTCCAACATCAGGATTTAATGAGTATAACAACCATAACAGCATAAAACAAAAAGAAAACAGCATAGGACTTTTAAGTATGATATAGTGTCTATTCTTCATTTTGTAACAGCAAAACTTCCAATATGCTAAGAAACTTAGTTTTCAACAGAAACATCTCATTAATGAATAAAACAATAAAGTTTGAATCTTACTTTCAACCGTGAAGAAACAACTGTCAACACAAAAGAATGAGCTATAGCTTCAAAATTTGAGGGCATGTTATCTGAAAGGTTCGCTTGTACCCAGAAGGCAGACAGCAGTTGGCCTATTTGATCCTCATTAAGCTTCACTACACGTAGTTCCTGCAAAAAACATTACAACACATAAGTTTTGCTGTGGCAAAGTAGCTTACAAGCATATGCCAAGCCTACAGAACACAAACTGGAGTTGCTTACCCCCTCAGAAAAGCTGGATGTAACAGCAGTCCTGTCAATGATTGAATTGATCGAGTAAAAATTAGAGGAATTCTTTCGAGTCATGCATTGTTTCCAATCTTCGTCCATGCTTTCCAATTCCTTATACTCACCATGCACATTTTTTCCATGCTTTTCAATTTTACCATCTTTCTCTCTACGGAGCCTTTCAAGTAGCGATGTTATTGAAGCAAAAGCTGAGGCAGTATCAGAACGCCATTTTCGCAATTCACAGATGGAAGCTAACTGCAAAGAAGCTTCACGCTGGAGTTGAATAGAGCTGGGCATGAGAAGGATGGAAAATATCCGGTGTGCCCCAACTCGAACCTCAAGATCTGGATGTACCATTACTTTCAAAAGTTGGATTAGAAGTTCTTCAGGGAAGACCTACAATGAAGTTATATACAAGTGAGCAAGTATGAGAGCACGTGTAGACAAAATTGAGTATAATCACAGAGGATAGGCTAATAATTCATTTCATAATAAAAAAGATGAGCAATTAGAAAATCCACAACTTAATGAAGTTGATTTGTTCAATAAAGAATATCACTAACCAACAAAAACTCATAAATTGATAATTGAACTTCCTGGAAAATTGAAGATATATGATTGAATACTTGGCAGTCATTGCAAAAAATAAACAAATGAATGCCCTGAAAA
>JAOQMM010000006.1:12407488-12420483 GCA_027563515.1 Erythroxylum platyclados
AAAATAATTTTTATTTGCAATTTATTAATAAATATTATATAAGACATTAAAATAAATTTAATTAATTAAAAATAATTTATCTTTAAGTTTTATCTAATATATAGTTATAATCATTAATAAAAAATATAACTATATTGATATTAACAACTAAAAACAAAAAAACTAAACTGCACCTAGTTACTTTCTTAATGCTAAGGTTATTATGTATAGAAAGATATAATTAATAAGATATTTATTTTTTCCTTCTTAACAATAGTTTTGAGGTTATTTAATTTTATTTCTATTTTAAATTTTAAATTTAATACAAAATTGAATCTCATTAACATTTTAATCTTTAAATTTTTCTTATTTATATATTTTTTAAAAACCACAAAGGTAATATTGATCTCTTCATTTAACAGTATACATATTCAATTAATCTTCTTTGACAAATGAATAATTCCATGATAAAATAAAATTCCTCGCTGTTGATGGCAGATGCTGGCTTCATACTAAAGGCCAAAGCTTTAGTTGGCACCTAAACTTGGACAAAGAATTTATTGCAACCCACGTGACCAGTACAAACAGGCAACTTGATAGCTACACTATGCAAAATTAAAGAAAATGAGGCTGTGGTTAAGTAATTGAGAGGTTTATTTATCCTTAACCAAAATCTTGAGTTCGAGTTTTAGAATAGAGTCGTTTTAAATAATTTGTTGGGAAAGTTTGCCACCTATAAGGATTGTACTCTGTTTGAACCGAATTAGTCGGAGCCTGTTAGCTCTTGACACTGAAAAGTGATAAAAAAAAAAAAAAAAGGATGGTCGAGTTTTTGTTATGTGATTCAATATGTTAATGTTAGAGCTACATAGAATATCCCGTTAGTAAGCTTAACTTCTACGTCTTTGGCTTTCTTTTTGTCCAGTGCATATTATATTATTAAAATAACAAGATTCTGCTCTGCTGTTGTTACTTAGGCATTACCCTTAGTACTAATAGGTCCTAGGAGCAGTGTTTATGCTTGCTTTTATTAATGATTGCTAATTTCGGCATCAAGCAAGTATTGCTTACGCTTGACACTACTTAATGGAAGTTGAGACCCACACAACGTCCTGCAATGTAAATTATGCCCTACCTCTATACTGCCACAAGCCATAATTTTTTAAATTAAGGATTTTACCTATAGTTAATAATGTAAGAATAAATTCATTTAAGCACTACATTAAATTTCAGCCTACTAATTCACTCAATTTACTCTCATAGTCAGAAAGTCGAAGTCATTTCCCTTAATCCCTTAGCCTTACGAGGATCAATTGCCCTGAACCAGTCATGTGGAGGTAGAATGATCAAATATTACTTTAACATTAAATAAAAACAATGTGGTATAACACGGTGGGCACGTGCAATCTAGCTAATTAAGAAAATCTAAGCCAACTTCCAGCCACCAACCAAATAACTTTAGTGCAATGAGTGAGCAATGGGTCGAAGAAATAGCAAAACAGATCGAGACTGTAGCCTTTGTACCGCTGATGATTGTGATCTTACATTACAATTCACCAACCCCGAGCTTATAGTTATTCATCAAAACTGCCCCGAGGACAATAGGCAAGCTTGGATTAATCAGGCCTCAGCCCTACTAGTGAGTCCAATCTCAACCTAAGACTCGACAAATTTAAAAAATTTAAATGGCATTTTTTTGTTTTAAAAGCAAAATTTTAGGCTAAACATTTTTGTTTCTTGCGAAATAAAACGACGTCGTTTTAGTCTAGATTAACCTACATCGTTTTCCTTACCTTTTCTCCCTCTCCTGCATCTTTTTCTTCCTCTACCTTCAAACTTCAGTCTCTCTCTCTCTCTCTCTGTGTGACCAGTCTGCTACCACTTTGCCTTCATCTTCCATTCTTTGCACTCCCTTCCGCCTCCCCTTTGCAGTGCCGCCTCGCTGGCCCGCTTCCCCACTACCATCTTTTCTTGCTTTTTCACCACCTACTCACCAAGCTAAAGTTTCATCGTCTTATTATGGTTTTGAATCTTTTTTATTGAAAATTAAATTTGCGAAATACTGAAATTTCTGGGATTGTTGCCATTTCAGGGTGCTTTGTAGACTTACATAGTCACATATGTGGGTGTGTATGTAACCATATAAGTGACTGTAAAGTGAAGTTTCGAGAACTTACACAGTCATATACACACTTGTTTATGTACTTATACAGTCACATACAAATTCGTGTAAGTAACTGCCATAAAAACTTCACGGTGACTTACACAGTCACAATACATGCTCGTGAATGTGATCGTATAAGTTCGTGAAAACATGTACATGCTTGTATATTATGTGACATGATTTCAATGACTTACATGGTCACATACACAAAATAAACTCATCCACGTGATACAATCATCATATAAAACATATATGTTATTCATAATTATAATTGATAATTCATAAACATGGAAGAGAATAGGAGAATATAGATCATAATCATAGATTTAAAGTTATGTTCTCCTATTCTCTCTCATGTTTATGAATTATCAATTATGATTATGAGTAACACATATATTTATACTGCTTGTTTCAGATAGATAAGCATACTCCTTCACTAGAGAGTTGTAATCCGATACTAGAGACAAAAGTAAAAGCTTCTAATCCTATACCAAGTGAAGATAGAAGTCTAGGTTAATAGAAAAGTGAAGTTTGGAATCACTTCAATAAGACTAGATCAATATACGAAGAAGAAAAAGTTGAATGTAAGTATTGTCAGAAGATGTTAGTTGGGAGTTCAAAGGGTGAAACCTCTCATTTAAAGAGATATATGGATTCGCATAATAGAAAGAATATTGTATCAGGAGGTCAACCATTTTGACTTCTAACCTTATGAGAGGGAAGAATGAAATGGCTGCAACATCTTATGACAGTAACAGCTCAAGATTTTTTGTTACTTCTATGATACCAAAAGATTTAGGATGTTTTATAACCCATTGCAAATAACCTTCAAGTTTCCAACTTAGAATTCGTTAAAGAAGGACATTATGAAGATATACGAAAATAAGGAGAAAGAAATTTTAAGAACATTGTCGAGTATTAAATGACATATTGCCATTACAATAGACATGTAGACAGTCGATAACCAAAAAAGGGTTATATGACGGTGAGGACACATTATGTTGATAATGATTGGACTTTACGCAATAAACTTTTGAGGTAATTTATAATCTCTAATATTGTTATCATTTACTTTTTGATTATTTTATGATTGATGTTGGTCATATTTGTACATGGTAAGTTCATTTATGTGTCGACACCCCACACAAACGAAAGGTTGGCAACTATTTAGGAGATTGTTTAATAGAATGTAATATTAATACCAAATTGTTCACCATAACAGTCAAAAATTATATTACAAATGATGCTATGATTGAAAAGTTGAAGAATAAGATACAGGTTGAGAGCTTGTTGGTTGGAGAAAGGTCACTTTATATGCGTTGTTTTGTGCATATTCTGAATTTGATTATGAAGGATGTGCTAGAGATGATAAAGGAAGTGATAGATTCAATTAGGAATACTGTAGTATATTGGAGTGCAACACCTAAAAAAGTTAAGAAATTTGAAGAAACTGCATAACTACTATGCATTTTGAGTATGAAGAAGTTGGTTTTGGATTATCCAACCAGATGGAGCTCAACCTTCAAGTTGTTGGAGACAACAATCCAATAAGTTGAGGTATTTACTAGACTAAGACAAAGAGATTCTCGGTACACTTGCATGCTTACAAAAGAATAATAGGAGTTGGCTAAAGAACTTTGTGCAAAGTTAGAATTATTTCATACTTGGATTGAATTGTTCTTGAGAATAAAATATACAACTTCATGCTGTTGCTTTAGCATTATTTATGAGATAAAGAAAGCATTATCTAATTGGTTATTTGATTCCAATGAGGTTACTCGGGTTATGGCAGAGCAAATGATGGAGAAGCTGAATTTTTATTGGTATATGGTTGGACATATTGTTGTAGTCACATTTGTGTTGGACCTGAGATATAGGATGAGAGGGTTAATTTTATATGTCACTTGTTGAATGGTGATCATGCTCAAGAGCATATAGATGTCATTAAACAATTCTGGTATGATTTGTTTAATGATTGTCAACTTATAATGGACAAAATTCAGGATTGGGATTGTAGCAGTTCAGGTTGTTCAATTTTGGCTTCAATTTCGGGTTCTAAGGGAAACTAAAGGCTTGGAGAGTGTGCAGAATAAACCTCCAATTGAGATTGTCAAAGGCCTTTGAAAAGTTAATCTTTATTGAATAGCTTTTGATGGACTTTTTGGAGTGATAATCTTGAAAATTTCCAGAGCAATCAAGATACTATCTCCAATATTGTGATTTGCATTAAAAGCATACTAAGAAAATTTGATTAGAAAATTGATAAGTGGCTTCAACCTCGAGGCCAAAATTTTGGAGATAATTTTGTATAAGGCATTACAACAAGATATAGGTTTGAAGTCTTAAAAGGAGGTGGGGTTAGAAGTTTTAGGAATTAGGAAGAGGAAGGTTTTGTTTATATCTTTAAGGAGTGAGTTGAGTGGAAGATAGCTTTGAAAACATGATTTGCTAGCAAGTTCTAGGACTTTTGAAAGAAAATGGCATTGTAGTTGTCAGGTTCTTGGGATTTTTTTGGATTCAAGCTGAAGAGTGCGTTCTTGATCTCTTGGTTAGTAATAGGTTCACATACTAAGTTTAGGTCAGAGAGGGGGAGATGAATTCTAAAAGTAGGGACTATGAACTTGTGGTATATGACTCATTTATAAGGAAGGATTTGAAGTGATTGAAGGCTAAGATCTTTATAGGCATGTAAGGTAGTGAGATAAGAGTTGAGCTTAGTTTTCTCCTCCTGCTGCAATTCTTATTTGAGGGATCTGCATAAATTTCATTCTGAGGATGTTATTAATTCTCCTTTAGTTCTCTCTATCTCTATGATAGGTCATTTTTTAAGTGTTGATTGTGAAGCTTCTTTAATTCTTTCTTGAAACCTTTCAGTCTACAATTTAGTTTATAAGCCTCATATCCTTCAACTAGAAGGTCTAATCTCCTTTCAATCACCTTCTCATATCCCTTTAGCTTAGTGAGGAAATAAAAAATCTAAAGCGAGTCCTCTGTTGCTTGACATGAGGTTTCATTCTGATTTCAAGAGATGAGTTGTCTGACATGCTTGGAGGGTTGAGTATTACTGAGCTATTGGAAAATTTAGCTATCCATATTGTATTTACCAAGCCTATGTCAAGTCTCTTCCTTATAAGACAGTGCCCCTCCTACTTGTTAGACCTCGTGAAGAGATTATACGTGAGGTTTGCCAAATCAGTTTTAGCTAGGCATTCCCTAGATTCCTCATCAGTTTGTCCATCTTTATTACTGAACCTTACATCATTACGAGTATAGAATGCAGTTAAAATCACCCAACACTATCTAGGAACTTTTTTTGCTCTTAGGTAACTCTTGACTATCCTCCTATAAATACATTCTTTAGAAAGCAAAATTTGAGGCATACACAAAAGCGATTTGAATTAATTTAGGTAGTAGTTGTGAGTTGACCTCTATATGGAGGAACAGATCTTGTTTCGAGGCACCTTAGGGTTATATGCTAAGATAATCCTTCCCAAATGATGCTGAGCATGATTGGACATTATCTTCTAGTTATTGTCTAGGAATCATAATCTTTCATTGAGGGAACATCCCTTGATTTTGGTTTCCAATAGACCCACTAGTGAGGGATTTTTTTCCTTTTAACACATCATTGATGGCCTGTTATTCTTTGGGGAAATTTAAGCCCCTGATGTTCTAGCATATGATCATGGTTGGTAGGGTAAATTGCGCCCTTGTTGTTAGAGGATTTTGATGTTTGGTTGCGACATGGTCTAAAGCTTAATCCTGGAGGTACAACTGTTTTGTTCGAGGTAGCTATGGTATTAGGGAGTTGTGTAGGAATTGTTGGTCTGAAGATAAATGTGGAGTTTCTGATAGATTGATCAGGGCATTTATAGTTTGGTCAACTATAGGAATAAAGTTAAGGGAGGAATCCATCGTGAAACAACCCCAGATCCAAATTTAACATCTGATAAGGAATAGCCAATCGGCATAATTGAGGGGCCGAACCTTCACATTATTCGTTATCTTAGCAGTTTTTGTCTTCGTCTTTTCCCTGTGTAATTGCTACTCCACTTGAGCAGAGAGTCACTTCTAACATTCGTTAAGATCTATGTCATTTGTTGTCTTTATTTTAATCACTTTACCAGTAGTCATAATAACTTCAAGCTTTAGCCATAAGCATTGAGATACGGCTTAAAGTTCGGGATCCAGAATATAGGCATGCATTAGAGGTTGCGCGACGCTTATTGTCTTAAGACTTTCTTCTTCATATCCTAATCCTTAGCCTGAAATCACTCCGAGCCAACAAATTTATTGAAGCCCAACCAGGAGCTACTCATCAATACAATTTTCACGAATGTTTAGATTATAAAAATACAGTGTATAATGGACATAAATTTTAGCAACAGTCTCTGATCATTCTACCATATCGTACAGAATATACCACGTATATGACCATACATATCTTGCACTGCATTTTAACACTGGTCATAATCATAAGCCTTAGAAAGAAAAGCCACCAATGTATTTAAAGAAAAGCCACCAATGTATTTAATCTTTCAACTAAAGTCAGAATTTTTATATGATTCAAAGTTCTCGTTGGGAAGAGATTCATCCAGAATGGAAACTGCATCTGAATTTGCATACTCAGGTGCTTCAGAAACATCTGAGTTCGTATACTCCAGAGAATTTTGAGTTCTATATACCTCCGAGCCCTTGTAAACTTAATAATCTTCAAAACTTGGAGTTTCGTTGGCTTCATGTTCTACTCCAACAAAATTAAGTAAGTAATCCACTCCATTAACTACATCATATACCATTAATCCAATTCTACCTCCAATCCAACTACCCACTTGACTTCCTACAAGATAACCTAGGCGTCCAAGGCTCTGCTCACCATAAAAACCACCAGCGTAGGCACCAGCCAAGGTTCCACTGCCCCTTAGGAATCCTTCAGTCATGGTACCACCATAGTAAATAGCTTCAAAAAAGTCCCACCCAGAAGAAATGATGGGACCAATTATGCGCTTAGCCTGCCTTGTTGCAAGCTTTGCTGCCTTTACCCCTTCTTTTTGAGCTAGTTTTGCTGCATCTTTTCCAGGCATTCCTTGTCCCAATGCATCAATTATTGCACGTTCAATTGCAAGATTCCTAGCTTTCTCAACATGAGCGGATCTCATGTTATAGACATACAGCTTTACACCCTCCTTTACTGTGCATGCTAAGGTTCCAGTGCTCAAATCAAAGCAATCAAAGATTGTAAATTTCCCACTCTGGGATGAAGAAGCTTCCCCAACCAGTAGCCTACACTTTTCAGCTATAAAAAGAGTAAAAAATCTCAGAAATGAGCATTCAATATGATGGTCAACAATCTTGAAGGCATAAAACATGCGTAAGGGCTAGAGTGAGATCTTTTTTCTCTACTTAAAAATACAACTATTAACAAGGGACCAGATATTGTCACTTTCCTGATATGTTACAGATATTCTCTTCATTTAATTGTATAGGGAAGAGTTACAGACACATCATTAACACTGAAACTAAGAAGAATTTTGAAGCATTAAGAACTTGAGGAACTTGTATGACAGAGCAGAATCTCTGCAGGTATATGGTAATACAACTGGATTTCATGTATTCAATCATGTTACACACATAGTATTTTTATGCTGAAATAACAACTAATTTGTACAGCTCAGATTTTTAAGTACCAAATGCACGAAGGTAACATATATTGCTATTACAAAGATAAAAAGATTAAGATTTTTATTAGCCATGACAGGATCTGTCCTAGTTTAGAACTTCAATATTCATTTCTGGAGTCCTATTAAATTTTGTTCTTTGCAAAGTGGGAGGAATAAAATGTCATCCCCCGCAAAGCCCTCATATTATGCACAACATGAATTTAGTGTGTTGATGGAACATGATAGAATATTCATATTACCCTCTAAAAGAAAGACAACTTTAAAAGGAGATATCTTGAATGAACATCTTTTTTTGGGCTTACCCTATATTTTGACTACCAATTAATCACATAAATTTTTTATTCCATCAATAAATCTATTTTCTTCCATAAAATTGACACATTCTTTACAATTAAGTTGAAAACTAATTCCTTTTCCTCTTTTTTGTGAAAAATCAATTCTAGTAGATGAAAGGCACAATTATAACTTAAGCCAGTGCCAATTCCAACAGAAAAGAAGGCACCCAAAATAGACCATGATTGCTGTTAACATTCGAGATCAAGAATTGGTTGCTTATACAATGTAAAAGACAACAAATTCAGCACAAAACATCCAAAGAAGACACTTGCTGCACCATAATAAACACCAAGGATTCAAACCCTTTCCGTCATTCTGTTTATACATAAGTACATACATACATGTATATATAATCTCTCTCTGTGTATATAACTGCTGTTTCAAAACAATAAAATTCCACTATCGATGCAAATCAATACGTGATCAAATCGAATTAAATAAACTAACAACTTTCATAAGAATGAGAACCAACAAGAGCTTCATGCTGCGCATTGAAATGGTAAAATAACATAACAGAGCACTACAATTACGCATAACTGCCAAGGCCAAGCTTTTGTCAGCCAAATGAATTCAAATTCACCAAAAGGCAACATTCATGAATTCCAAATGCAATTATTTTAACCCAAAAGCAAAAAAGCTTCTGCAGTCAAAAAGACTAAAACATTGCAAGTGATATGATTTGATCAGTAATAACAAAGAAATCCGCCAAGAAAAATCAAACAATACTTCATCAATACGAGTTTGTGGCGAGATCCTAAACGTACCTGTGAAACTAAGGGCAACGATTCCGGCGACGAGGAGGAAAAGTTGAACCCGTTTCTTCTGCAAGTCCATAGATGGTTTTTTCGCAATTACGTTTGGCTTCGGACGATCTATAAACTATAAATGTTTAATCTTTGATCGTTAACTCGGAAGTCGAAAACATTTTAGACTATTAATTTTTAAGAAACAGGCACGAAAGTTCAAAACTATTTTTTTTTCAAAACTTGACTTTTCCAAGCAAAGAAGATTCTTTTTTCCAAAGTTCAATTAAAGCTGCAAATACCCTAAATTGGTTTTGGTTTTAACGCGGTATAATATGCAATGTTACGAATATCAATGGTATCGGACTGGGTTTCGCACGGGATGATATCGATATTAGTCAATATTGACTTCTGTTTTTGATAATTTTTTGAATTTATAAAATAATTTTTGAATTTTTTAAATTATAAAACTGTATATTAATATATTGTACTGTATACTTTATAATTTTACATCAACCTTATCTTCAAAAGTCATAATAATAAAATTGAAATTAACAATAATTTATTTATTTTTATTAACATTAATTTTCAAATATTTATATAATCACTAAATGAAGTTAAATTCATACAAATGTATAATAATTTGACAATTATGGTTATAATGATTCTATTAATTTTTAACTTAACTATTTATATTCAAATGTTTTGTATAATATGAATGACATCATTTAATTATTATCTTAAATTTTAATTTGGATCAAGGAGTTAAAATTTTTATATAAGTTATATATTAAAGTTAACAACAACAATATTATATATATATAAATAAAATAAAAATTTAAAAATTAATGTTAAATTGAAAATTGATAAGTTCAAATTCTACTATGATATAGGGTAGTTATCAAATATGTACTCTAGTGTAATGTTTTTCTTGTTTTATAATAATGTCGTAAAATATAAAAAAAATGCACTTATACAAGTTATTAATTTTTAAATATTTAAAATTTGCTAAACACCACAAAAATGTCATTTCATATAATTATTTAATTGTTTTACAACAGTTTTTATTTTTTAAATTTATTTAATTAATAATAATTTTATGAGGCATAATTTTGTGTTATTAAATTAATTTAATAAATATATGATTAACAATTATCGAACAACATAATAAAGTTAAAACACAAATGACACAGGTAAAATGGACGGCTTTGATCTATCCATTCATGTGAGTTAAAGACAATTCTCTCTCTGATTTGATTCTTTTGTCTAAAAAGTACTCATACAAATTAGTCTTTACTTCTCTTTGTCTTTTCTTGATATTGTTCGTTTGTTTATGAAATAGCTCAAGTCTTGGTTCTCTGTTTAGTTTGCTATTAGTTGATTTTTAGTTGACTTTGAATTGAATAGATGAGTTAAGTCTTACAAAGTTTTGAACTGAACTTAGAAAGATGAGATTTTTTTTGTTTTTTCTATTTAGTTAATGAAAAGCTTGAAGCTTTGTGTTTTGTGTTTATATGTATTTCGATTTGTTTGAAGATCTTAGTTACAAGGAGTTTATGGTCTCTAGATTTCTCCACGGGTGAGGGAGGAGATGAGGGTTGGGCTGGGTAAGAAAGGAAGGAGAGAGAGAGAGAGAGAGAGAGAGAAGATGTTGGCGGCTGGGGAAGGTATGTGGTTGAATTTTTTTTCAAACAAGTCCCTAAATTTTTTAAAGTTTACCATATTGGCTGATTGAGGATAAAGCTTAGAATATTTGCTTGACTATAAGATTACAAGTTTAAGTTATTAACATCCTCTCGACAATAATAAGATACAATAGATCCTCATTAAAATATAAAATTTAAATGAAAATAAAATATTAAAAATATAAAAGATTTTTATGTGAAATCTCTCTAACTTATTGTCCTTGAAGTTTAACTTTGAGACCAATAGATTTATACCACATTTCCACTTCTCATTCGATAGTTTTTTTTTTCTTTCTCCTACACTATGGTACCAGATTTTAAGCATCATTTTTAGTTTTGAAATTGGCAGAGAGAGACTCTCTCCTCTCTCTAAAAAACACTCCTTGTTTTTCCCAATTGAACTGTCTCCTTCTTGGTACAATTACTTCTGCAATTTACCATTTATAACTCTAACCCCTAGTACGCTTCTCCTTACATGACTTCTCTTCCCTATTTTCGTTTTTCCTAGAATATTGTTTTGAATCGTGTTTGCGCTTGAATTCCTTTTTCTTCTTGTAATTAGGGCAATCAGTACTAGATTTGTTTATTTTAGCTCTCCAAGTAGATGTCGACGATAGAAATTCTCTAATTTTTCTATAGTTGGAACCATTTAGACACTGATTTTTGGGACAGAAAGGAACCTAATCAAACATTTTCTCTTTTGTGCATTTTAAGATTTGAAACCTCAGATCAAGATTTGTTCTTTTGGAGATCCATTTTTAGCTTCAGGTAGTTTTCACTTCGTTGAATATGTATTGCTTTGATATATGTTTGGTTGCAATGTTTGGATGGAGATGTTACGTATTTTTTATTCAACAATTATACAACTGTATATGCAACTGAGATACCTCTCTAACTGTTTATGAGGCTAAAAGCCCAAATTGGGGCTTAATCTTTTTGACTTTGTGCAGTTAAGGACTTAAACTTAAAACTTGCTCAAATAAGGTCTAAAGTTACATGGGTTTGCCCAATTGGAGACTTTTTTGGACGGAAATTGGGACGTGTTTTACACGCTCCGTTACATGAAGGCTAATAAGTGTTTAGATGCCACGTTAAGAACATGTAAGTTGGATGTAGAGGCAAGGTGGAATTTTAGGAAAAAATTAAAATATAATTTTGTTAATTTAAATTAGTATTGATGAGCCCTAAATTAACAAGATTTTTGAACTGTTGTTTTTTCACTTCTCTCAGATGTGCCTTCACTTCAATCTTGCTTAGGCATTCTATGTAGTGTGAGCTCTCTATTTTGATGTTGGAGAATGGACGATCAACAAGATTTTTGAACTGTTTTTTTTTTCACTTCTCTCAGTTGTGCCTTCACTTCAATCTTGCTTGGGCATTCTATATAGTGTGAGCTCTCTATTTTGACGTTGGAGGTTGATGGGTGGTTGGGTTTTTGGAGATCTGAAGCATACATGTGCTCTGATTGAAGACAAAGTAGGTAATGACTCATGCTCCTTTCTAATTTTTGTGTATAATTTATGATGTTTGAATCTTGACTTTATTCCTTTGCCCTTTTCCCATTTTTAAGGAAAGTTTCGTTAACAATTTATGGGTATGATACTAGGGTTGAATAACGTGTAGATAGAATTGATGAATGTGTAATTTTATCTTCCCCATCTACTTTCATTTCTGTAGATACTATGATCAAATTTTGTCTTCCCCATTTACTTTCAGTTCTGTATACATGATTTAGCTATCAGTGGGTGCACAATCAACATTACAACATTGTGGTGTAATTCTTGAGAATGAGCTGTAGTAGTAGTTCTTCAAGGTAATGTGGTTGATTAGAGGACTTAATTAACTATTTTGTTGTTTGTTATTTTGTGTTGAGTGGAAATTGTTGAAAAATTCGTCTTTGGCAGTAGAGGGACGCGTTCTAAGCTAGATTTGAGGTCATACAAGCTGATTTCTTCAACTTACCCAGTTGAATGGGACTATGATAGAGAGGCTAAATATTGTTATTGAAAGTTGAAAGCAGCTAGATGGACTTCATGGACTGATGAAAATCCAGGAAGAAGGTTTTATGGCTGTCGACTATTTCCGGTAATTTAGGTACAATTTTTTGTTGTTTTAACTAAATATGTTCATAAATTTGATTAACGAATTGTTGCATTTTGTTTGATGGTAGAGTGAAATTGTTTGTGGATTTCATGAATGGCATGATCAAAGATTTTGTCCAAGAGCAAGACAAATTATTCTAGAGCTGAAAAATAGAGAGAAGATGCTATGCTGTCAATGTAATCTATTGAAGGCTGAAGTCATAGAGTTAAGAGAGAATGAAGTAGATGTTTTGCAAGCTGAAACGATTGCAGAAAATTTGAAGTTGAAGAATGAGTTAGTTGGCATGAGGAGTAGTAATGAAACA
>JAOQMM010000006.1:12420583-12433508 GCA_027563515.1 Erythroxylum platyclados
CCCTACGGTTAGCTGTAACTTTTAACTATGTGAAGATGTCGATCGGTGATCGGTGGATGGAATTTCAAGTTTTCACTTTTACTTTTGTGGCTGCTAGGGTTTCTGTTTTTCACTTTAACGATTAAGATTAAAACGATCCAACTTTTACATCAGACTAGGGTTTTCTTTTTTTAACTTTAGTGGATTTACGCTTAAAATAACGTTGTTGTTTCCCATCATCCAACGTGGCATTCAAATGGTGCCACGCTGTAACATTTAACAAAGCGTGTAAAACACGCCCCAATTTTCGTCCAAAAAAGCCTCTAATTGGGCAAACCCGTGTAACTTTAGACCTTATTTGAGCAAGTTTTAAGTTTAAGTCCTTAACTGCACAAAGTCAAAAAGATTAAGCCCCAATTTGGGCTTTTAGTCGTTTATATGAATTAGCTATTGTCTTTCTCTCTTTTGTGCTTTTCTCTACCTTCTCTCCTCCTCCTGAATTCTTCTTTCTTCTTCTCTCCTCTGTTCTTTGTATTTTCATAATAGTTGGTATCAATGCTTTACAAATATATTCTTGTACAAGAAATCTCTGGAAACTATGATAGATCAATTTCATTTCAATTTAATAACTTCCTTGCAAAATTCGGAGGATTCAATGACGTTATTCTCAAGGCATGGAATTCCTATTCCAAAGAGTAAGAGCTTTTAATTACGTCAAAAAGCTATGTTAGATAAAATAGACCAAAAAAGCTTCTAAACCCAACCTTAATCTCTGTAGCACTAAAGCTAAAATGCTTAGTATTCAACAAATTCTTTACTAGAATCCTAGTAAAGGCTTGTGTTAAAGCTTTATCAATTCATAACAGTAAAAAGTAAGGGTGTATTGGATAAAAGAGGGGTGAAAAAACATAAAGTTAGTTTATAATTCTATAATAGCTAGAAAGAATTAGAACAAAATCAATTCATTAACCAGGCAAGATGATTCCATAACTTCAACATAAGAGGAGCTTATACATAGGGCATTTGAATACTTTGAAAATGGTCTAGGGTAGCCAGTGCTAAGCAGGTCTATAGGTAATATACTCAGATCTTTTATTAGAAATCAAATTAACAATGAGGATGTGGAGTTCCTTAATAACCCCTTTATAGCATAGGATGTTTATAAGGCTAATTTTTACTTAAATTCCACCAAATCTCTAGGTTTAGATCGAATCAATGGTTATTTTTTCCAAAAAACTTAGCCATTAATAGGGAATATGGTAACTAAGACAATGGTTAGAGTTTTTTAAAAGAGGAAAGCTTTTGAAGGAAATTAATAAAACCTTTATAAGCTTGGATCTTAAGGTTCCTAACCCAAACTCTCTTATGGAATACAAGCAAATTGGAACTATCATGCCAAGGTAAAATGTAGTGAGGTGACTAAGCCAATATAAGAAGGGGGATTAGGGATAACTCCTAGAAGTTTATGTAATAAGGTGTTGATGGGGAAGAGGCTTTAGAGATTGTTGCATGAAAAATAATCATTATAGACCAGATGGATACATACTAATCTTTTTAAAATGAAAATTATTTGAGAAATTGAAGCAAGCCCTTCACATTCTAGCTTATATCTCATTTGCTTAAGCTTAAGGGGGACACTTGTAAGGTATATCATATGTAGAATAGGCAATGGAGAAATGGCCTCACTATTCTTTGATAATAGAGTAATATATATCCATTAAATGATTCCTCACTGGTGGCTTACATTCAGAACCTTCTAAGGAATTCTAAGGTTAATATTTGGATAAGTTCTAACTGATGGGTGAACTTCCTTATAAACCTAGCTCAAGTGATTTCTAATAATGGAGGAAAGTGTCAACAATGGATAGATTAAGCTTCCGTAACTTCTCTACTTTATTCCATTTATGTAAGCTGAATCCTAAAAGTCTAGAGCATCTATTCTTTAGTTACACCTATTCATTAAGCATATAGAGAAAGTCCTAGAATTATTTTAGTTACAAAACTACAATATATCTTTTATAGAATTCATAAAATGGTTGTAAGAAGATAAAAGAATTTTCAGAGTCAACATTGTTGTTATATTAAAAGCCTAGGAGAATGTATGAATAAGATATAAAAGGGGATTAATTCTAGGTGTTTCAAAGCATAGTGGATCTGAGAGTAGATTTTGGCCAACGGGATAGACAGATGCTACAATAAGGAATTCATGGAATCATAATGAATAAAATGAGAAACATAAACTAAAAGAGCTATCTCAGTTAATACCTTATATAATTGTGCGCTGAACATTGGGTGAACTATGTTTTAATTCTGTTGTAATGATTCTGGTGTAGAGAAGAGATTGTAGCTATTACATGGTTGTTTTATACTTTAACTCCTATTTTTCTCCTTTTTTGTAATTTATTTCTTTAATATTTTTTTAAAAAGAACATTTTGACGTGATTTGCCTTTAAGTGGATTTGTTGTTTTCTTATAAATGGCTGATAAAATAGTTCAAAATTCAATAATATTCTACCTTTTCTTAATTAAGGAAAAAAAAAGGCCTAGTAGACAGACTAATGTGTTTTTTTCCCCTTATAGTAAAGGTTGCAATTTCAAAGGTTTTTTAAATGGAATATGGGAAGGGGTTGAAGGTCATATAGCCAAGTTGGAAGATTGGTGACATTCAAAAACTTTTTATTTCCTAAACAATAAAGTTCAAGAAATTAGGCATCCCTTGCTAAAATGTAATTTATATGAATTAGTTACATATTTACAAAATATTTATACGAACCTTTTTGTTTGTCAGTTTGCTACAATTACATGTCTTTTATGATATTGCAGTTCATTGTTCATGATATAAAAGCAATGGTGCATTGATACTATCAATTTGTTCAAATGTACTAAACTACTAGTTGCGTAAAAGTTTATTAGGAAATAAAATGATAATTAGGATTATCCAAAGAAGATATGGTGAGCAAATGTTTTGGGATTTAACCTTTTCTATTATGTTTAAGATTAGATTGGTAAATCTAGTGATGGTTGTCTAATGCTTCATTAACTTCTCATACTCTATGAGATTTTGAGGTCACAAATGTGAGATAAGTTGGCATCTTACTTATCTTTACATCTTCTATTCAAAGGTCTTAATTTATAGATAGCTAATTTTATGCAAAAAGACACAGATCTCCCATGTAGTCTAAGAAATCTTAGAAAAACCCTGTGATGTTTAAAATTCTTGAAAAACTCATTACAGTTTTCATTTTTTCAAAAAACCCTTCTCTTAGACTTCATTTAAAAAATAATACTAAAACACACGCAGTATGAACAACAAACGTAAACTAATCAAATGTCATTAATATGACAACCTAACTCAATTTTTAACCTGACCTAGATTAATAAAATTCTTTTAAAATTTAATAATTTAAGATAATTATAATAAATTACAAGTTCAAATCAAATTTAATTAGTTCAATTCTAATTTAAGAGTTGGGTTGAATCGTTATGTAACTAGTATTTGATTTGTCCACATCTGTTTATACTAAAAGATAAATCGTTAGTTGTGTTTAGTCATTATTTTTAACTGAAGTCTAAAAAAAGGGGGGGGGGGGGTTCTTAAAAATTTGAAAACTAAAAGGAGTTTTTTTTCAAAACTTTTAAAGATCATGAGATTTTTCTATGTTTTTTAAACTACAAGGGAAGTATATGTATAAACCCTAAATTTTATTTTCGGGCAAGTTCATAATGAAAACCATAAAAATCATACAAAGGTTTTGAGAGTAAGAAGTTGGTTGAATGAAAATTGTGTATCCTTAACTAGTGTACACCATATTTATATACAAAATCGAAACCTATATAAAGAAACCAAATCAGGAAAAATATAAAATACAAAATACATCATTATAAGAACCAATTATGGAATTACTAATATTCCATAATTAGTGGCTTCAACAATATACAAGAATTAAGGGTGAATTATAGTTGACATCCCATCTTAACTTGATGCTAGTTGTCAATAAGCATTAATTTGGAAACCAAATACTACTGTAAAGCACGTGACATGGATTTGGTGACAAAATCAGTAACTTAATCATAAGAATGCACATGATGCATTTGGAAGAGTTTATCTTGTACAATTTCGTGAATGGAATGGCAATCCACCAAAATATGCTTGGCATATTTATGATGTATAGTATTAGTGGCTTTAGGAATAACATTAATATTATTAGTATAGAGAGGTGTAAGCTCATCTAGAGAAATACCAAAATATAAAAGAAGACATTGAAACAAAATTATTTGTGAGCAAGCTAAAGATATGAAGCAATATTCTGATTCAATTGAAGACTTAGCAACTCAATCTTGCTTGTTATAATTCCATGATGATGGATTTTAAATAAAAAAAGAGACGCCAACCACTAATATATCATCATGTATCAAAATATCTAGCGTAATTAGCATCAATAAGGGGATAAGATCCATAGAAAAAGTGGAAGGAAAAATGATACCTCTTCCTATGGTTTCTTTTAAGTACAAATAATTCAATGAAGAACAGAAGAAATATGTAACTTGTGTAGGTCTTAAGACATGTTAGGATGGGTTGTAAAATATATAAGGCTACTTACAAGATGTTTATAAAGTGTAGGATTAAGAAATAGTTGACCAACGTCTTTTTTCAATTTCATGTTGAGTTCCATAAGTGTAACACAAGATTGGTTGTTTGGTAGAATGGACAATTTGATCAAATCTGTAGTATACTTATGTTATTGAGAAATACACCATCATTTGATTGAGAGATTTCTAACCCAAAAGTCAATTGCCCAAGATATTTCATGTACAAAAAGGATTGAAGGAAATGCTTTAACATATCAATACCCACTTTATTATTTTCTATGATAACTATATCATCAATATACACTAGTAAATAGTAAGAAAATGATTCCATTAGATGAATGGCAGGTAAAAAATGAGTTATCATCTTTTTTGAAAATTGGAGAATTTAATTATCGATGATAAATTTTCAAACCATGTAAAAAGGCCTTGTTTTAGTCCATAAAGTGACTTGTGAAGTTTACATATCAAGTTCAAATTAAAGAGAAGGTAACCTAGTAGAGGCTCTATAAAAAAGGCATTTTTAACTTCCATTTAATGTAAAGACCATCTTTTGCCAAATGTAACTACCAATAATATCTTAAAAATGGTCATCTTAGCAATTAGGGAAAAATTATATTTATAATCAATATTGTATTCTTGTATATACATCTTTGAGCAATAAGTTTGACTTTATACTTATAAAGAGAATAATCAAGCTTAAGCTTAACTGTACATACCCATTTACTAATAATTAAGGAAGCATCGAGTGGAGTAGAAACTAAGCTTCAAGTTTAGTTTTCCTTAAAAGCTAAAATTTTATCTTTGCACTTTTCCATCACGCAATTTCTATTGTTTGCTTATAGGTAGAAGGTATGGAAATGGAATAAAAAGTATTAAGGTAAGTGGTGGAAGGACCATACCTTTAGGAAAGTGACCATACCACTCTAAAGGTTGCCCAGAATTAGATGAATGGACTAACGTGGTTAATGTAAAGTGGAAGGAGGTGAAGTTGATGACTATAGAGGTGTTGGACCTTCAAAAGCGTGATCAAGTCAAGGCATTGACAATTTATTCACACTGGTAACTAAAAATTAGTTTTAGAATTACTCCTATAATTAACGCAAGGAATAAGATCATTGAAAAATAAATGTATAAAGAAAATTGGTTCTCTATATGAAGACCTAGAGGTGAAATAAGAAAAGTAATATAAATTCTTTGAAAAAAAGTTATACAACAAGAAATGCAGATCCTTTTTTTTTCCTAAAAATCATAATAACGATACCTTTTATGTTTGTCACTATAACCAAGAAATAAACATTTGACAACCGTAGGGTATAGTTTTTGTTCGTTTATGTGGAGGCATTAAGACAAAGCAAACATAACTAAAAACTCTAATATAAGAGTACTCAGGGGTTTTCTTATACAAGAAACACTAAAGTGTTCTATTGTCAAGTACAAATAAGAAAGATATTTGTATGAATAACTTCAATCAAAAAATTGTGTAGGACATAAGATTAAAGTAAAAGAGTATGAACAATTTCAACCACATGCCAATTTTTCCTTTTAACAACTTCGTTTTAATTCAAAGTTTGAAGCCAAGATAGTTGATGCTAAATTCCCTTTTATTAAGGAAAGGTGGTAAGTTATGAACAACAAAATTCTCCTCTAAGATTAGATCAAAAGTTCATAAGAGTTTTGGAAAATTTTGTATCAATCATATTAACAAATACTTTTGCTATATTAGTAACGACAAATTTAACATGCAGGAAAAAAAATTTCAAGTAAAAAATATGTATTGGCTAATAAATAATAAAAAAATATCTATATCTGTTGTGCCAAAATAAGTTCTAAAAATACTCAGGCTATTCTACTCGCAAATATACGAGGTAGTTGTAGTTGATTACCTAGGGTCGTCTCTCACAGAGATAAAATTGGTCCACTCAAATTAACCTTGAACAAAAATAAAAACAAATGTAATCCTAAACATTCTATCCTGATTTATTAAGTGAAGGCTTTAAAGAAAATAACAAAATTAAACTAAGAAGTAAACTAATTTAATTGGAAGAAAAAACGAATAGATTAATCGATGTGGAAACTCTTGAGAATTAATTTGACTAATTTAATCTCCTATGCATGACTAAAGGGAAATGATTGGATAATTGTCTTACTAAAATTACCAATTGGGTTCTAAAATTAATTCAAATAACAACCTAATCTAACTTTTGTATTCAACAAGTTTATCATCCAACGTAATTATGGAAACTCGACTGATAATTACCACTTAAGTTAATATATTTCTAATTTTCAACCTAAGCATCTATAATTTCTCGTTCTATATTAAACTTCTTCTCTCGATCCTTCATTTAATACCAAAATGATGCAACGTTTGGTCATGCTTTTACATCCATTCAGTTGAGAAACTACGAAAAACATAAGACAACAACACAGTCCTTAATCATGCATATTTGACTAAAATAGCTACATTAATCCTTAAAAAAAGAGATAAGCCCATCATGGAATAAACAAGATTCATCATCTTCATATACTTCAATCCCATCTTTATCAATTTAAGAGAAGTATTCAAGCAATAAACCAAGTGAATAACCGAAATGAACTATCAAAAGCTAACAGAGTATAAGTCTATCAACTAACAGAGTGAGTAAGTTTAGTAAAACAATAGAGAAATAATAAACAAAATGAGCAAAAAAGTCTTCGGATGAGAGAGTTGCGGTGATCTCCTGCCACTCTCAAGCTTCCTGCATTGGCTCTGGCCTTCTACTTCTACTTGGTTCTTACCCAGATGATCGACCGCTCACGTTGCTTCCACCTCTGCTTCCTTTCTCTATTCTTTCTCTCTTCTATCTTCTCAGTTGAAGCTCTTCTTTGCTACTCGACCTCCAAGCCTTCTCTCTGATCTTTCTTTTCGTTCCCAAAATGTCCACAATGTCAAGAATAAGTGTCACAGAATGTCCCGAATGAGTCTAAGATAGTATCACTCTAGGTTTTGGGTTTCAAGCCTTTAACTTGCAGATGCCACGTAATAATTAGATGAACTAAAGGAAAAACTTGTCACTGGTGTGCATGAGTCACACCCGTAACTTGTATAGTCACAGGTGTGACACCATTTCCATGCATAATTAAATTAATTTATGCAGTGTTCACGTCCCATTTTACTCATTCATGCATAATTCTTCTAATTTTTAATGCAACATTCACAAGATAATCCAATCAACATTCATGCAATATTCACACCATTTTCAGTCAATTTATCTCACATTTAGATCAAAACACAAGAATTTGTAACAAAATGAAGATATAAAGGCAAGCAAAATCAATTGAAATTAGACATAACAATATCTCAACTAAGGTAAAGATGGTGATAGTCCTTATAAATCAGTAAGAATAAGATCAAAATGTGCATTAGAAAATAAAAAATTAGGAGAAAATGATAACTTGTCAACCTTACTAAGAGAGCAACTTTCATAATTAAAATTTAAATACTCACAATCAACATTTAAGTAATCAGGGAGAACACTAGATTGAAACATGTTTTTAAGTCTACTTGTATGAGGGTATCCAAGGAATCAATGCCAAAGACCCCACTTTTTATTAGCAATCAAAACATCATTTAAAGAAGAAATAAAATAACAAAATAGAATACATGAGTCATTATCCTGAGAAAATAGGTTATCCAAGTGAAATAAAAATCCTTGTTTATACCCTTTCCTCAATCACCTTCCTATTTTTAAGGTCCCATATTGAACAATCAATATGAGAAATTTTAACAAAATAATTTTGATCAACTAATTAACCAATAAAATTAAGTTAGTAGTTGAATTTGAGACATAAAGAGAATTAGAGAGAGAAAGAGATTTACTTAAATAAGGTTACTATCCCGTGGATAGGTATGCATTTTCTATCAACGTGATAACAAAATTACTTAGTGGATAATGTTGAATTTTGAAAAGCTATGTTTATGGTTTGACATATAATTAAAGGTTGCAAAGTCAAGGAACTAAGGAGATGAATGAATTATTTTACTTACTAAACCAGTAGTGAAAATAGTACCAGGTAGAGTTGTTTATAGGGTAGATTGGATCATCTATTGTATTTTCTCTTAAGTGACATTTGAGTATCTATTTGAGAAGCCACCACTATTATGTTCACCTAATTAACAATGAAAAATGTAGATTGGTTTGTTGTTCCTTTATAAAAGTTGACATTTAACCATCACATACCCCTTCTTTTTATAGTAGTTGCATTCATTCCTCTTCTTGTAATGAAATTGTATATGTCCAAGGCTATTACAAATTTGAAATTGCATTTTGCCATAATCTCCATTTGATTATTTCATTTGAGGCCTACCATGAGAAGCTTAAAAATTAACATCAACATAATTAACTTTAGCATCCAAAGTAACTTACGTGTGTAGTTGGGTTTCCTCTTACAGAATGTTACCCAAAATTGAGTCAACATCTTCTATTAACCTATTAAATATGTTATCGCTAGCATTCTCAAACTTGGGTTAGAGTTTCATGAGAAATTAAAGCACTTTGCTTATATCTCTTTCTTTCTTTATCTTTTGATAGGCTACATTTTCAATAAGACTTAAGGACATCATATCTGATTCAATCTATAATCCCAATAATTCCAAGTAAAAATTTCTTATATCTTTATCATCTTGATTGATTTTGGCAATCTCATACTCAATTTCAAATAGTCTGTCCTACTTTGTTTAGGAATATACTTTCTTAAGTTGATCCAACATTACACTAGTACTATAAATAGACCTCAAACTCAAAGTAATGTCTCTCTTAACATAATTTAAAATTCAAGTAAAAATTTTAGCGTTATTTTCTTTCCATTTTGACTTTTCTTTATCGTCAGGTGGTTCTTTCAATGATTATTCTAAAATTCCAAATAATTTTTTCATTTCAATGAACATACAAAAATGAAATTCCTAAAGAGGATAGTTTCTCCCTTTAAACTTAATAGTTATAGTATCAGACTTTTTTAGATTTCATGAGGTTATAAGAGACAAGATATAGAACATACCTTAAACTTTTAGAGCCAAAGATAAGTACTATAAACCACCAAATAGTTGCTTCTAATTAAAAAGAAGAGAAGCCAAACCAGAATATGTGTATGATAAAAATAAGTTTGGGTTTTTATAGTCCTGATACCATAACAACCATACCAATCATCAAAGATTTTCAAAGACAAAAATTGGTGGAATAAAAAATTATGTATCCTTTACTAATACTTATGTACAAAACAAAAAACTATACAATGAAACTAAATCAAAAAAAATACTAAATGTAAAATACATGATTATATAATTCAATTAAAAATTATAGATAATTGAATAATGAGGTGGATTAAGAACAATAATGATGTGGTACTCTCTTGCGAAAATTCTTATGATATTGAGATTTCATATGATGAATCAATTGAATTCCTAAATGTTATGATCGTAAAAAGGAAGAAATATATTCCAAGCATAAACACATTTTTTCTTTGGAAAGTAAGACATTGAAATTAATACAAAGGAAGAGTACAATGCAAATTACAAAGTGTCAAAATGTCACTAACAAAATTAATTATCAAAGATTGCACTAACTAACTTGACATGGATTAAAATTGTGTACTACAATGAAGAGTTTCTACTCTAAATTCCCCACCTGCTTCTCATTTTAAGGCTTAGATTGGAATGTCCTTCGACAGCCTTTATAGTAATTGAACATAAAAAACTATTCTGTTATAAATGGTCTGCATATGAGTTGGAGGATTCTTATGTAGTCTCATATTCCTTTCATTCTACATGTGATAAATTATGGCATCAATATAACTTTTAAAGGACGTCTAATCCTAATTACTATTTAATCTTAACTTAACGACCTAAAGCATTATCTCCTTCCATTCATACTAGTTGTTCCTAGATATGCAAGCATTTTGTTCCAAATCCACTGTGAGAAGTTGATTTAAAAGAAGAGGTGGTTAAGACTTTTATAGCTATTCCCACATAGTTCACACATAAGGTTGGAGATATGAAATTTGAGTGACTATTTGGTAACTAGTCTGCTATTAATTACCAACTAAAGGATGAAAGAGTGAGCAGGAAAAATATAAGGGTTCCATACTAGCTTGTGCCAAGGCTTGATAATGGGGTTGTGAGTTTGTAGCTTAAGTCTTCTTAAAGTTCTTAGATTCATGTATTATTGAGAATGAAATTTGAAATGTCATATGCATGATATAACAAATTATATGAGTGTGATTGCTACCAACATTAATAAACAATTATTACATAAAAATGAGGCATTAGAAAAGGATATCACTGACCTTAAAGAGTTCTTATCTAGATTCATTATGGATAGTGAAAAATCGAATAGGATGTTTGGAATCTAAAAAATCACTAGTGATAGGCATGCAATTGGTTTTACTTATAGAATTACACCATTTAATAAGAAGATAAATTTTGTAAAGCGAAAGCATTTCCATGATGAGCCTATGCTTAAATCATTGTAACATACAATGTTAAATTCTAGACATAGAAATTTATTGCTTGTACACCATCTTTTAGGTTCTAAGCAAAAAGAAAATTCTACACATCCATATATGGTTCACATTTTAAACTTAGAGGGCCTATAATAAAAAAGGCTATATTGCAAATTTACACTAAAAGAGCATGCAATAGTTTTCCTATTTACATAGGTGTCTTTATCATGAAAATAGCATAAAATAACTCACAATTATCATAGGTCATGATACAAGAAAAATGCACTTGTTTATAATCAATATATGAAAAAATTTTCATGTAAAGAATATGTTCTATGCCGATTTATTTGTTATGCCTCACTATAACATCAGGAGAGCTTCATATCCCTTATATTTTTAAAGTAGAGTTCCAAATTATAATCATATTTATAGAAGACCTAGAAATAAATATAGATCATATTCTTATAGGTCTAACTCACAAGATTTATATACTTTCAAATCATCTTATATGGAATGTCACTTTTATGGTGATTATAGAAATGTCCATAGAAATTACTCTTTAAAACAATGTTTCTTAAGTAAAACTAAAAAGATATAGGTTGAAAAAGGTTAAAATAATTATCTATAAGGACCTAAATTTGTGTAAGTAACTAGAACATATTGATTTCTTTACCTTGTAGGTCAATATTAAGTTGCATCAAATGAATACCAATAATTGGTATCACTTTTATTAATACCAAATTATGAATAACAATGGTGTATCAGGAAATGAATTTTCATATAGAAATCACTAAAAGCCCTCACATGGGATAATTAAGGAAATTATATCAAAAGAGCAATTGTCTAACCAAGTGAGGAAGAAAAGGAGATAACTTTTGGTGGTATATAAAAGGAGGTATACATTTCCTTTCATATTAATAACATTTAAGTAGAAATTGATTTGGCATACATATTTAATGACATAAAGCATTGTTGCATGTATCTAGAGGAGAAAAGATCCATTGATTATTAAATTAGTACATGAGCTTTTTGGAAATTCTGCATTTATTTGAAAAACACTTTATATGTACATTTTTTAGAAAAAAGGAGAGAGAAGTTATTTATTTTTTCTTTTGATACTTACAACTTTTATTTCATATACCATTTTTAATGTTGACAAAAAGGGGAAGAGAGTGGTGATTTTCAAATTTAATTTTTTATGGAACATGAATTACGAGGGAATGTATTACATATTGCATTAACATAAGGAGAGCTTACTCAGTGTTATTTATTTTCTCCAATATTACCGAATGTTTTTTCATCATAAAAAATGGAAGATGGTTACACCAATAATAGTCTAAACCTATAATTGAGTTTTTAAGTTGTACATGGTTATTTTGGTGTGTCAATTGGGAAATTATTTGAGATATACATTATGAGCATTTCTCTTTACATTGAAAAAGATTTATAAATAGTTAATTTATGACAAAATGAGATGATTAAAAGGATTCATCTTCACTCATGATAAACAACAACAATAATAACCGAGTGAAAGTCCTTTGATAAGTAGAATCTCGAGATATCCAGTAGTACGCAGCCTTATCCCTAATTGATAAAGAGATTATTTTTGATAGATCTATAAGAAAAAAAAGCATAAATATATTAAAATAATAAAATAATACTAATTAAAAAGAAAAATAAAAATAGACATAAAGATAATAACAATAAAAAATAAAAAAAATAAATACATATAAGTAAAAATAAATAAAAATAAATAAATACATATAAGTAAAAATATAAAAATGCAGAAGATATTACATGGAAGATTCCTCTTCACTCATTAAAGAAAGACGATAGTGAATTCTCAAATGAAGTTTAGAGAGTGAATGTAGGCCAAGAATTG
>JAOQMM010000006.1:12438989-12477501 GCA_027563515.1 Erythroxylum platyclados
TACTAACTACATTATTATTATTATTAATTTTTCTTCTTCTTCTTCTTATTATTGTTAATAATTTTCTTCTTCTTCTTCTCATTATTATTAATTTTATTATAATTATAATTATAATTATTATTAATTTTATTATTATTAATTTTCTTCTTCTTATTATTATTAATTTGATTATTCTTATTAATAAATTAATTCATGATTAATTAGGAACATAAAAACATTGAACATTTGTCAAAACATCAAAAAAGTTAAAGTCAAATTTAACAAGGATAAAAAAGTTTTGGAGAGGCCAGTGAATGAAGAAGAAGAAAACGTGGGAGTGGAGTAAGGATAAAAATGTCTTGAAAAAAACACATTCATGGAATAGATAAAGATAGTTGAGGATAGTCTTTAGGTATTCTTGAAAGTCAAGGAATACCTAATCTTAGGAATAGTTATTCTCCATATTTTGTTTTAACCAAACAAAGGCATAGATCATTTTTAAGAATACATCAGGAATAGCATTGTTATTCTAGTAAACCAAACAGGCCATTAATCTTTCATACTAAAGATAAAATCTTTAAAATAATTACTTTGTAATTGAAATTATAATTATAAGATTCAATTTGTATTTATGTATTATTAATAAATTATTCCTAGTTATAATTTCATCAAATTAGGATATTGTTACAACAGAAAAACTAGCACATGTTTTTTTTATATGAAGAAAGTAGTTCATTTCATAAATTAAGAGTATAGAAATATTTAAACAAATGTATCAGTGCTTATTAGAGAAAAAATTCAATAAACTGACCTGATTATGAGGATCTCAAATGACATATTACTTATGTGTCTATAGATTTTCTCATTATGATGGTTGTATAATTGACACTTAGATTTATTATTAACAAAGTATCTTATGTGAAAATTATAATATGTTGATACTACTTATGACATATTCTATTTAGGCTGACTGAGCTAATAGTACTTGGATATAGTATGAATCATATGAAGATAATTGAGTAAGTTAATAAAAGATTTATCACTCTAAAGTAGTTAGGGAGAATATTTCATAGTTATTAACTAGTAGCAATTTAAGGAATTCTCTGACTAGAGTGAATTAAGATTTAAAAAAGTGTTTTTAAATAACATTTATAAATCAATTACTAATTAGCAAGGACAAACATAATTGAATTTAAAAGGGTAGATACTTAATATATATTCTATGTCCAATTAAAATATTGGATGATGAAATGATAAAATTATGCATCATAATCATGTATAGTTAGGTTGTATCAAACTACTTTGACATTCTTAATATTTAGGTAGTCAAGACATGATGTAAGACATCAATCTTGATCTATGGTTATAAATTCTATAATTAGATAATTAAAGATAATTATTGCTAACACATTGGGAACTTAATAGGTTACACACAAAAGATTACTTGAAAAGAGAACTTAATTTAAAGTAAGTTGGACTCAATCATAAAGTTTAAGGAACTTCAAGGATCAAATATGAAATATTTAATTTTATTAAAAGTTTAATTTGTTAGTCACCATAATAAGGGGGTGAATTAGGTATTCAAAAATTTCAATAACTTTTCTAACCAAAATACTTAATAACAACAATTAATGTAAATATGGATGAGAAAATTGCTTACTGTAAATCAATTAAACAATTGAACAATAATTTAAAGAAAATAGGAAAGAGAGAATGCAAACCAATTTATAGTGCTTCGACAAACAACCTTTGCCTACATCCACTGTTAATACTTTTCTTGGAATTCCACTGTAATTTTTCTTTTGAGGCAAAAAATATCCTTTTTATAATCTTTTTTTTTATAAAGAGGTGCTCTTTTTACAATATTTTTCCAAGGTTAAGAGGAACCTCAGTCCCACTTTAAACACTACTAAGTACAATATCCACCACTTTAAGAGGAACCTCAGTCCCACTTTAAATACTACTAAATACAATAACCAACACCCAAAAAGGGATTAAAAACTAAAAAATATTTCACTTATTCAATTGATAACTCCAAAAAGGTTACTCAAACAAATATGAGACAATGATGCTTAAATGATTGAAATCCACTTAAAAATGTATGTAAAAGACACCCTAATGCTTTTCAATACTAAGACCAATAAGAAAACACTTATTTATAGCATTTTAGGACCCTCCTCGTTGTTGTAGTTAAGAGCTAGTTGTTACAACTACTATATGTAGTGTATTGGTCAACTAGTATAGCATAATGGTTGACCAGTTTGCATTAAAGGCACCAGATTCACTAGCCATTAGAAAACTGATTAAGCAGTAGATATATTAGTCGACCAATCTAGTACATTGGTCAACCAATATGTCAACTAATCTTATAGAAAACTCATAGTGCATCAAATTTAACAAATTTAACCTTTATTGATTGACTACTAACTCATATAGGTCAACCAATTATCCTAAAAATATGATTTTAAAAATTTTAAAAGCTTAAAACCAATTTTTAATCCAATTATGATTTAAACACTTCCTAAAGTATTCCCCCATAGAGTTTTTAAAAGATCAACAGGTTTTTCTATTAAAATAAAAGACTTCAATGCTTCTTAATAAACTTAAAGACACATACAATGAAGTGAAATAAAAGGTTTATACACGGTTAGCCTTTTAGAGCATTAAATAAACAAAGTGAGATTAAAATTAATATTTCAAAGTAAAAAATGAACTTAATAAGCCTTGATCTTCTTTTATTCTTAGTTTGATCTTCAGTTAGACAGTTGTAAACTTCAACTTCTCTTTATCAACTTCATAAGCTATCTTCATGAATTTATGACGTTCTTATATTACTTTTCATGAAAATAATAAACTCATTAGTAGTACTTATGTATTGGTATCATGAAAACATGAATTGAAACCTCCTTTAATTCAACAATCCTCCCCTTTTTGATGATGAAAAAACACTTGTAATATTAGAGAAAATAATAAATTAAGCATACAAATAAATACCAAGAAGGTCATTAGCTCTCCTTTAATTCATGCATTAAACATTATCTAATATCAAGAATAAAAGAGATATTTACCATTAAAAAAATCCATACACGTAGATTGCATAAATTTACTTAAGGATATCATATCAGATGTACGAAATACAAAAAACAACAAAATGATCACTCCTCCCAAATCTAATATAGCCAATCTTTCTCTCTTTTTGGAATCATAAAAAAGAAATCATTATCTGTTAATGCAAAATGTCAAGTGTCATGCTCAAACTAACTTGTTAGAACTAATCAAAACATAATTGATTAAGAATGATAATTTTCTCACTAAAAAGTGCTATTGAATATTTAAAGAGTTAAACAAAAGGTCAATTTGATATAAATGTCCCTAATAGTGTCTAATTTGAAAAAAAATCTCAATTTTAGTATTATGTCTAAGTTGAAAATTCAATTAAAGAATCAAGGGCAAGTTTTGACAAAATTAGGGGTTAGAATAACAAATAAAAGCTTAACTGTAATATCCAACAATCAATTTCATAAAAGAATATGTAATTCATAAAGGCCAAAAATTTCAATAATAGAAACATGAGAAAGCGCCCGAAATACCAAAATTGAACAAAATAAAAGATTTATTGATAACATTGAAAGGCAAACAACTTTAACTCCTTTTACAATTTAACTATGAAAGCATTAATTTGAAAAAATAGCTTTTATTTAAGAAAATATTGAAATCCCCAAGTTTTTTATAGTGGGCCCTTTGTGATCGTAAGGTCACAGTTTCAAATAACAGAAACAATCTCTTTGTAAAAATACAAAGGGAAGGCTGCATACATTATAACCCTTCTTAGATCTTCGCAAAGCAGGGAACCTTATGCACTAGGTACATTGACTTTTTGAAAACCCCCAAATTTGAAACGCAAAAATAACTAAAATTTAATTTTATGCAATTTAATGAGATTTTTATGAATTGGAGAATGATGTTTTTAAAGTGAAAGAGTGCATTGTTTAAGGTTTTGAAAGACATAAACAACTAAGATGAAAAATATAAGAAAAGAGGATAAATAGTGCTTTAATCGTGAAGACTGGTTGATCAGTAATTGTGGTCATCCAAACCTATTAGCCAATTATGGTACTCACAGTCTCTGAAGGGAAAAGCTATATTGTTCAACTAGTGAGGTATATTGGTCGACTAGTAAGAATAGGTGGTCAATCAGTATATGCAGCCAAACTTGGAACAAACACAATGGAAAAAGGAAAATTCTTGGGTGAAGTGATATTGGTTGGCTACAAGAGGACGTTGGTCAGCAAGTGTGTCTATGTGTTCACCAAGATTAGCAACTTAACAACTAGCAAACTTATTATAAATAAAAAGGGGGTGAATTTTGAAGATACTAGCAACCACATTAAGATATTGGTAGACTAGTTGATCAAATAACTTAAGAAACTATCTTTGAAAATTAAAGCATCCAAAAACTTAAAAGTATTGGTAATATCAATCAATAATAGTCATAAACATTAAAATAGACTTTAAACATATAAAATCATGCCCAATTTTCTCCTAATATCATCATTTATTAGTTTAGAGAACGTATTTCTCAATTAATTTAGTTATCAACAAGTTTTAGCTCAACATTCCTATTTGCATATAATATTTAAGTTTATATCCATAATATACTAAAGAAATGTTTAACCTTTCATCACTAAGAATTTATAACAAAATTGATAAATAAGAGCAATGTATGAGAAATAAAGTATGAACTACTAGTTTTCTCTTGTTGAACATTACTTATGATATGATTCGAATGAAGATTCTTATTTAGTTTTCAATACATTGAAAGTGTCTCTTTGATGATCATTCTTGCTCTCTTTAAGGACAAATTTCTCCATATTCTACATAAATGTTTTCAAGACTTTCTTAGACACAACAGGGCTATATTTATTAAGACAAAAAGCATAAATTCTTCAAAAATAATACTTAATTCAATGAATACATCTAGACTTCTTACTATTTGCTATTTTAGAAACCTGTAAAATAATCCAATTAATGTGTTTTAGGAACCCATATAAGCTTAGTTCCTTGATTTTTAGACTCCTTCTTCTTTTCAATCCTCACTTTCAACGGTTTTCTTGCCATTCTTTTTTTAATTGGAAGAAATTCATTATAGGCTTAAAATTAGCATCAAATAGGAAAATTTACAAGTACAAAGATCCTGTTACAACATAGTCTCTCTAGGCACTCATTGAATAATAAATAACATGAAAAATAAATATGAATCATTCCATGTTCCATCTTTTTATCATTGAATCACTATCACATAGCAGACCCTATAGGCTAGCATATAGCTATCAATTTTGTAGATCTTGTATAGCCTATTATTCTTTCTCTCTAGATGGAATAGACTCAACAAGTTAAGAAAAGACCGAGAATCAATTGGTCTCTTCTCATTCTCCTATAAAGCTTGTCTACCCAACTGAGAATATCTTGCCACTCCAGATATATGGACAATATAGATCCATCATATGTTGCATCGTAGACCATACGACTTTAGTTTAGTCACATTGGAAAAAACAAATATTCTTCTCTTACCGATTATCTTTATCTTCATGCTTCAGTAATTGACTTGGGATTAAGCTAAATCATTTGTTTTGATTAAAGGGAGCATCAAACTTCTAGTTGTCAAGTTATATTAGCAACAATTTTTGTCTTTTTAGTTATATTACCAACAATTTTTGTCTTTTTAGTTTTTGAAAGGGAACTGGAGTGGAGTGGAGTCCTTTCATTTAGATTTGATTTTTTACTTGAATTTCACATGCTTTAATGTGGATTTTCATAGTTTTAAAGATCAATATTTACTCTTCTGATCTATATCTCTCTTCCCACTGCCTATATCAGGTTTCATTTTTGAAAGAGTTTTGGTAACAATAGATCTTAGGTAAGCGGAAAGAAAAAAATATTTTGGCTCAGGTGATTTTCTCATCTTTAGGGATTGTGTAGTTCTATTGTTATTTCATAGATTTTCATAAATAGAAATTATTTTATTGTTATCAAGTTCTTAAAAACTAGATTAATAAGATTTGATTCCAAAAGTTATTATTGGAATTCCCGTCATCCAAGCTTTGGCACTATTTCTTGCTTCATCTTTTTTATTACCTACATTCTGAAAAACGCATTTGGTTTTGAGTTTATCTCTATCTTTTTACGGTACAAACGGTTCAACTTTTTTTTTCCTGCTTCGTTTGTTTCTATGAATCCCTTTAAAAGTGTTTCATCTTGACAAGCTATTTTTTTTCTCTTTGATTTCATTTTCACAAAAAATGACCAAAATATGTTACTCTGAAAAGTAGAAGTGGTTTTTCTTTTTTACCCTCGAAAAATTTGTTTCTACCTCTTTATTTGTTTTTGGTACTCAGTGGAGCTTAGTGTAGAAACTTTAAAGCAGAGGTCTCTTTTTTTGGGTTAGTGAAAATCCCCTTGAAAGTTCAAATCTTTTTCCAATCATATCCAAAGTTTTTAATTTATGGCTAAGATCTAATATTGTTCTTTTTCATAGAAACAAAACGCTTCTCTGAACTATTGAAGCTTCATGGTTGGATTTAGATGTTTGAGATTCATGTGGTGGTTTTAGGTAATTAATTATTTTTCTGGGTTGGAGTTGTTTTGTCAATTTTTGACCAAATTTGTGACTTACTAGTAGGATAATTTTGGATATCCTACTTTTGGTGATTTGTGTTTTTTTTTTGCTTGGTGCATTATGTCGTGTCCAACTACCTATTTTATGCTTCAATTTCATATATATATATAGAATAAATTCTTTCTTTTTATTTTTCTTTTTTTCCTATTGTTTTATTAGTAGGGCTTATTTGATTGCTATTTTTAACTACTCTAGCATTTTCCCTATTTTGGTTATCTGAAACTGTTGTAGTCCCATTTTTTCTTAGGTGTTCCATTAGTATTCTTGTTCCTATTCCAATATTTGTCATTCCAAGATCAAATTCGCTTAAAAAGATTGAATCTTATTCCTAAACATTTATATAAATATATATTTACACTGGCTGTTATTTTTCATAATTGATTTCCTTTCTTGAGTTCTATTGGAGTATTTAGGGACTTGTAGGACTCATCTTCTTTAGTTTGTGGTGGGTATTAGTATAGGAATGGTGGCTTTGGCTAGCGATGATAAAGCAAGTTCTAGTCCTTCAATGAGTTTTGGGTTTAAGAGAATAAAATATGTTGAAAGACTACAAATAGGTTCTTGAAACATCGGGACCCTTATAAGGAAGTCTTTGAAATTAGGGGAGATTTTAGACAAATATAAGATTCATATAGCATGTATCTAGGAGATAAAGTGGAAAAGAGTTAAAGTGAAAGAGATTACTGGGTCCATACTTGGATACTTAGGGTGTTCGAAATGATAGAATAGGGGAAGTACCTTAGTTGTTAAGGAACCTATAAATCCTGTTGTGAGGGTAATGAGGACTAATGATAGGAATATGTTTGTAAAGATTGTGGTGATAGGTGTTGTTATCAATTTGGTGTATGGTTATGCACCTTAAGTAGGTTTAGACAAAAAACTTAAAAACGTCAATTCTGGCAAGAGCTAGATAAGATGATTCAGTAGATCCCCCTTAACAGGAAAGTTATCCTAGGAGGAGACTTTAATGGTCATATAAGGGAAACCTTAGACTGGCATCCATAAACTTATGGGGGTTCATGTATAGGGATAGGAATGATAGTGAGATTGCTCTATTGGACTTGGCAGTAGCGTTTGAATTAATGATAACTAATTCTTTTTTAAGAAAAATGACAAACACTTGGTGATTTTTAAGAGTAAAATCATGAAAACTCAAATTGACTACTTCCTCGTAACGAGCAATTGACCTAGGTCAAGGATTGTAAGGTGATACTAAAATCTTGCT
This sequence comes from Erythroxylum platyclados, assembly GCA_027563515.1. Classification (NCBI taxonomy): domain Eukaryota; kingdom Viridiplantae; phylum Streptophyta; class Magnoliopsida; order Malpighiales; family Erythroxylaceae; genus Erythroxylum; species Erythroxylum platyclados. Next base: position 12,446,870 of record JAOQMM010000006.1, read on the forward strand.
CGTCAGACTATTAGTTTTATATCTTATAATTAAAGGTGAGGAAGAAGAGAAGTCCTAGGAGGTGTACCAAAGTCAGATGATGAAATTTGAAAGAGAACACTGTGAAACAACCTAAGGAGTAATATATAAAGATGAATGGAAATTAGAAGGAGATGCTAACCAGATGTGGGAGAAAGAAGCAAATCTTTTCAGGAATACAACTAAAGAGATATTAGGGGTTTCTAAAGGACCTAAAGGTAGTAAGATGGAGTCTTGGTAGTGGAATGAAGGTGCACAAGAAAATGTTAAGATCAAGAAGGGTGCCTATAAAGCTTTATTGAATGGTACAATAGAGGTAGAGAGAGTAGCTAATAAAGAAAGGTACAAACTGGCAAAGAAAGAGGCGAAGAAGACAATCCTACTGGCTAAAAACAGAGCTTATGAAAATTTATACCGAAGATTAGATACTTAAAAAGGAGAAAAGGAAATTTTTAAGTTTACGAGAGCTAGGGAATGAAAATTAAGAGACTTAGATCAAGTTAATTGTATAAGAGATGATGTAGGATGGGTGCTCGTGGCTAAAATTGAAATCAAAGTTACCTTACTTTGTGTTGATAGTACTCCTATATTCTTTAAAGGATCTCTAATAATTTTTGGTGCTTAAGTAGTAGATACTTAATTCCCATCATTTCTCCTCTCCTTAAAAAGCTTTATCCTCAAATAAACATATTCCTTTAAAAAAATAAAAAAGGGATGAATCATCCACATTGAAAGTAGCATGAATACCATACTTACTTAAAAAGTCGATCTTGTAAACATCGTTGTTCACTATTTTCACAATTTGAAACGATACTTCTCCTCTTGGTTATAACTTAGATTTTTGCTTGCCTGGAAACCTCTCCTTTTGCAACTATACTCAAACTGAATATCTAGGCCTAACTTCCTCCCTCCTCTTGTTAGCTTGATTAATGTATTATTGGATCTTCTTCTTAATATTCGCCCTTGATGTCTCTTGAAGCTTCTTCACTAGGTTAGCTTTTCTATTTCCATCTAAATTATCTCTTTCACCTAAAGGAATAAGCATTAGATTTAAACGAGATGATGGGTTAAATTCATAAACAATCTTGAACAGAGTAGAACTTATAACATTATAGGCATTCCTATTATAAACAAATACAATAAAAGGTAATGACTCTTCCCAAGTCCTAAGGTTCCAACCAATAAGAGCACATAATAAAGCCTCTAGAGTCTTATTAACCACTTAGATTTAGACATTAGTTTATGACTACAAGTTGTCGAAAATATTAAATTAGTTCTTAACTTTCCCCATATTTCTTCCAAAAATAGTTAAAAACTTAACATCTCGATTCGACATAATAGTTCTAGGAACTCTATGCAATCTAACAATCTCATTAAAAAATAATTCAACAATGTAAGACATATCATTGGATTTATGACTTACAATGAAATGTACCATTTTAGAAAACCTATTCCACTACTATAAAGATTAAATCTTTACCGCTCCTAAATCTAGGTAACCTTAAAATAAAATTCATCAGAAGATCTACAATGTATAGTTAAAGGCATATATAAGCCTTAAGGCTACACTCAAGATTTGGCCTGCTTATAAGTAACACATCTCTCATACAACCTCTCCATATCGCTTCTTATGAGTGGTCAAAAGAAATGCTCACTCAAGATCTCTAAAGTCTTCTTAACTCTAAAGTACCCTATCCAGCCTCCCCTATGAGACTCTCTTACAAATAACTCCCTCAAAGAATTGCGATGCATATAGTCTATTCTCTCTATACAGGTAACCCTTATACTTGAAAATTTGCCTAAATTTAGAATCCTCACATATTGTAAATACATTACCAAAATTAGGATCATCAATATATGTCTCTAATATGCTCAAAAACTATCAATTTAATATTTATAGTACTCAACAAAACATGCCTCTTAGATAATGCATTAACTGCTATATCTATCTTACATTGATTATATTTTACGACATAAGGTAAAGTCTTTATGAACTCTACCCACTTGGAACATATATATTACTCAACTTACTTTTTCCTCGAATGTACAACATCTTTAACTCCATCATCCGCCTCAGCGTTATCCATTCTAGGAGATGGAGGTGTATTAGGTTATATTTTAGTCATGGTAATTTCGTATTTCTCCATCCTATCTTAAACTTTATTGAATTGTTGAAGAAGTTGCTCGTATTGGCCTTGGATGACGTTCATGAAAGACTGCTAGTCTACTCCCACTCTTTTCTCCTCACTTACTTCCTTGTCTTTAGACAAGTTTTGTTTGAATTATTTTATACTTACATGAAAATTTAATAGAAAAACCACTCCTTCATGTGTTTCTTTCAAAATTTTATTCAACTCATAACCTAGAATCTTAACTAAAGGTTCTTTATAAACTAGACAATCTAAATCAATAAAGCTAGTCTACATCAAATGCTTCTAAAAAGGCAAATTTGGATTAGAAGCAAACATAAAAATGAAACTAAAGGCTATTGAACAAGAAAACTCAAAACAAAAGATTATGTTTAAAGGAACCTAATTAGCCTCAATAAAAAGAAGAAGAAGAATTTGAAAAGTTCTAAATTAAATAATAAGGAAAACAAGATAACGAATAAATAAAGAATAATTGGCATACCAAATAATTTGGACTTCTCAGAGAAAAATTGAAACCCAAAATTGTAATGGATATTGCAACCACCGCCACTTTTATGTAACTTTAGATGACACCCTTTTAGGGCTTTTATTGACAAACCCTAAAATAATATTATTTATTTTTCAATTTTTTTCTTTTTCTCTAAATGATTTGAAAACTCAAGAAATAAGAAACAAGAACTTAAGAAGAATTTGTTTTTAGGGAATCTTAAAATGACAAGAATATAAAAATTGAATATATGGTCAAAGGACACAAGAATATTGCAAACATAAACAATGTTATCAAGAAGAAACTTGAATATAGAACTAAACTCTAATAATAAATTCTGATATGACCCTAAACAATAGGACTAATGAGTTTAATATCAATGCAATAAGACCTAGGACTATTCCATCAAATATAGGTTAATTCTAGAACATAAACTTGAAAACACATTAAGAAATATATGAATTGTCACACTTCATAAAGAAGACTTGGAGAGTGAAAAGATCATAGGGTTAGATTGCCATTAGTAAGCTAGATAAGATCAAAGTTTTTAGAGAATCTAAAACAAGAATACTCTAAAAGGTTTGAAGAAAAATCTCTCCAAAGGTTTTAATTAATCTATGACAAAGGTAAACTACCAATTACAATTATAAGAAAGTCTCTTAATAGGCACAAGTCCCAAATACTAAAGTTCTAAAAGGAAAGAATAACAAGAGAAAACCTAACTACTTATCTTGTCCTATATTAACATCGATTTTGTTTTGGAGCTTTCAGGGCAAAAAATAAAGAAGATTTTTGTACCAGTCACATGTTGCATTGTAACGTCTATTTGCTTCTAGAACTCCAATTTGCAAAAATAAAGCAAACGATTGATGCTGACAGCCACAATACTCTGTACCAGCTATATTTATGTTTATCAGCATTCCAACAATTAGTGCAAGACTGGTGTTGGTTGTCCCATAAGTTCGACGCTGGTTACTTTGTGTAACTATAATTCTTCAGCTTACTACTTCACTTGAATTATCATTATATGTCTTAACTTCAACCTCTCTTGACGTAGCAAAAACTCATTTCTTGGATAGACATCCACCGTTACGTCGCTAAGGGCTTATTTAATCTTTCTTACGCTATTTTGCGTCAATAAGCCTCCCATATTCTTCAAAGAATTTTCAGCAACTTTTGATAATTGAGTAACAGACGTACGCTTGATTCCTATCATGACAAAACTTGAGCGAGAGAAGTTGATTTCAGGCTTTTCAAGTAAGATTAGAAATTAATAAATTATTCATTTACCTATCAAATTACCAAATTGTCATTTGAACTTTTTCATCAGTTAAGAAAGACTTACGTAGCATCTAGCAAGTGATAGTCACGGATAGCTAACACTTATGGCTACATAATTAAGCACAGGAAACAAGGTTTAACGTTTTCTCTAGGCTAACAATGTATAGTCCTTGTTGTTTCTTATTTCCAGGCCTAGCAAGTACAGGAAGAGCACCTATCTAGGATCCAGGCATAGTAAGTACAGGAAGAGCATTTGTTCAGGGTCGACTCTTGAACAGTCTTTATTGTACTTCATTTTGCTCCCACTCTTGAATAGTCTTTATTTTACTTCATTTTGGTCTTTACAAACACCCACTTTTGACACTCATAAAAAATAAAAGTAGATAAAATAGAGCCCTTTATTTTTCTTTACTCAGAGCCGGAACAAACCTGCTTATTACTGCTATCATTCTTGATCTATTTGACTTCCAATATCAGAAGATGACACATAAGTTTATCTGATCCTCGACACCCAATCAACGTTTGTAAGTTTTCATTATGTTCTGAATAATATTTCTTCGCTAGGTTATTATAGAGCAGAAGATATTTAGTACATGAAGCAAATGTGAAAACGTTTGCTAGTACGAAGCCTGTGATGATTATAAAGAAGGAAATATAATGATCTCTTCTGGTATAATTTTAAGCAGAATTTATTACCCGTAAACACCAAACAGAAAGACTTAGTACATGAAAGAGGACAGCCAAAGATAATATTTGATAAAAGTAGGCCTTTCATTATCAAAATATGTCCTAATTAGGTCTCCTTAAACTTCTACAGCCTCTCCAACCTCCTCCTTCTCTTCCTTAGTTTGTACTTCTTTGCTGGGTTCTTCAACCATGAAAGCCGATGTTGGGAAAGTCCTGAATAGCCCTGCTGGTGTTTGGAAAGTGATCTTTCTACTAGAAGGGTCTTCAATATAGATATCACTTAGCGAAACCCAAATCAGGAGCTCCTTGGTCTTTACACCAGTCAGCTTCTTGATCTTGTTGGGCTCAACCACAGCTGTGACTTCGGTCGCATAGGTTACAAGCTTTCCAATCTGCTCAAACTTGTGGGTTATGCTCTTCTTCTGCTTCAGCCAAACAAAACCTGTCTCTCTCACTATCCCACATTCTTCAATGTCATGCAGTGGTAGTAGCCCATTTGGCAACCCTATTTCCTTGAGCAGTTGCTTTGACTTCTCTTGGCAGATTTCATCCCCATGATAGACTTCATCAGCTTTGGCTCTGATCTCTTCTGTTACAAGAGACATTTTCTTCAAAAGCTTCTTGTTGTAGTTGTTACCTTGTAGAGTTTTGAAGCTTTATTTTGTGAAAAAGCTCGGGATGATCCTGAAAACAAGCATTGATACTAATATAGCAGAGAAGACATGCCTTTGCCTCATATTATTCACTAAATTACAAAAAATGCCATCGGTGTGTGGCCCAAATGGGTCATCTTCATTGTGTCAATGGGACCTCAGAAGGTTGGTTAATTTAGGTACGCTTATGTCATTTTCAAGGACTATGTCTAGTTTGTGGCCGAACGCATCTGAGCAGTATTGTAAATTTAGGTGAACAGAAGGGGTTGTCGAAGAGAAAGATGGGGCTTAATATTTATGGGACAGTTGAACATTTAAGGCAACATTTAAGGGGAAAGCGGTGGGTTGGAAGCAGTTACCAATCAGAATGCAACACATTTAATGGAGTAGAGAGTGTCCACCTATTTATTTGGACTTATGAATCCAACTTTTTTATTTCTTATTTCGTAAAATCTTTTTTTTGAATTTTTACTCCCATATTTTATATTTTAGTCTATTCGTGTTTTTATAATTTTATAACTTTATAACTTCGATTTTTATTTTCTATTTTTATTTTTCGTAATTACAATTTTATTATTAGTTATACAAGTATCATTTAATAATTTCATATTAATTAATAATTTAAATATGATTAAAATAATTTAAATATTAATTTTTTTGATTTTTATAATGAATTTAATATTAAATTTTAAAATAAAACTATTTTAAATTCGATCATTATTTTATAAATATTTTTAAATTTTAAATTTTAAATTAACTTAAAATATATAAATTTCAAATTTTAAAATATAAAATTTTTAAATTTTTAAATGTATTTTAATTAACAAATATTTTTAAAAACTTTATGTTTAAAATAGGATTAATTATAAAAATATTTAGTTTTACTTAATTTTGTGAACTTTAAAAAACGTCTAATTTTTCTCAAAACAACTCTCTTGTACCACTCCCCATTAATAGTGGTGTCATGGTTAGTTACGTCAATTAATATATTTTTTTCCAAACTAATATATTTGTCGATGTAAACTTTGGGATTTAAAAAGGTTCCTATCTAAGTTTAGTAAGCGTTAAGGCAATGAGTTAGTGTTAGGAGCTACCAAATCTCACTAACCCAATTCACACTTAAAACCTTAATCACCAAACCAGCCAAATTATTTTCCCATTTTAGTCACTTTTCTATTGTCTCACCTTTCTTGCCCTTCTTCTAAGTTTTTTTACCATTATTTATAGGTCAATTCTAGCATATATATTCAACGGTAATATACATTAGAATAACATATAAACTAAATGTAGAAGAAAACGAAATAACTCCAACCTTTTTTTTTTACTCAAAGAGTCTGCGTTATGAAATTCTTCTAAGCTTTCAATTACTAATTTGACGGTGTAGAATTTTAGAACAGAAAAGAAGCTTAGGGACCCCAAATATTTGCCACAAAAACTATATCAATGTGCTCCCATTAAACACATTGATTGTTACCATAATAACAAGACATTAATATCCACTAAATTCATAACATTGGACCACCATTTATAGGTATTAAACTAAAATATGAAAAGTTCTCACATTCTCCCACTTAGTCCATAGGTTTAACTTAGTATCAAATCCTAATTTGATCCAAATATAATATACGAATCATGGTGGTAAGTCCTCTAGTAGTTGAGTATTAACTTCCATATATTACAACAACCTAAATATGGTAACATACTTAATGAATAAACCATATGTTTATTCCAGGTCCAAAATAATCAATTTTCTCAAAATTCAATAATGTGCATCATAATATGTGAAAATATTATAAGAGTTTCATGAAAACTGCATTGTTTATAAAATTAAAACTATGTAATGAAACACAATCTCATTCTAACAACATGATCCTTGAGCTTCATTGGTGGCATGCCTTTTGCTTAAGGATCAACTATCATCAATTCAGTGCTAACGTGTTAAATGACCACTTTCTTTTCCTTAATACGTTCCCTTATAGATAAAATCTTAATGTTGATGTGTTTACTCTAACTACTACTCTTATTGTTTTTAGCCAGAAAAAAATAGTTGAATTGTCACAATATATTCTCAATGGCTAGGAAATGAAATCCACAAGTCTAAGCCCATATATGAAACTCTTTAGCCATACACCATATGATGTAGCCTCAAAACAAGAAATAAACTCAACCCCCTTGATGGAAGTAGTAGTTAAAGACTACTTGACACTTCTCCAAGATATGACTCTATGGGAAAATATAAAGATATGACCTGATTTTGATTTTCGTGAATCAACACACCAAGCAAAATATAAAACTAAGTACCTTATTAACTTTAGATTGTCAGTTCATTTGTACATAAGCATGTAATCTTTAATCCTTTGAAGGAACCTCAATACTTTTTTTGCAACTCTCCAGTGATTTAATCCTGGGTTGCTCTAATATCTGCCTAACATTCAAACAACAAATACAATGTCAGGTGTTATACAAACCTCAGTATATGTCAGGCTTCCTACTACAGAAGCATATGAAATGTTTTTCATTTGTTCCCTTTGAAAATCATTTTTGGGCATTGGTCCAAATTGAACCAATTGCCTTTCACAATGGGAGCGACACTTGGTGAACAATATTTCATCTAAAACTTTATTAATGTAGGTTTCTTGAGACAAACCCAAAATATCACGGCATTTGTCTCGATAGATCTTAATGCCAATGATATAAGATGCATCACTCATATCTTTCATTTCAAAAATCTTAGAGAGAAATTATTTCAAGTCATGTAACAAAACCCTATCGTTGGTTACAAATAATATGTCATCCATATATAATATATGAAAACAAATTTTACTCTCACAAATCTTCTGGTATATACATTGATCCATGATATTTTCCTTAAAACTAAATGATGAGATAATATCATAGAATTTCAAATACCACTGGTGGGATGCTTTTTTCAATCCATATATGGATCTTTTAAGCTTTCAAGCCAAATGCTCACCATTATTAGAGGAGTCTCCTTTTGATTGTTTAATTTAAACCTTTTCCTCTAGGTCATCATTTATCAAAGCTATTTTCACATCCATTTGATGAAATGCCATGTCAAAGTGAGCAACCAATGCCACAATTATATGAAGTGAATCTTTTCTAGACACAAGAGAAAATGTATCTGTGTAATTGATTTTTTCTTTTAAAGTAAATCCTTCAGCAAAGAGTATTGCCTTGTATCTCTCAATGTTGCCTAATAAGTTTTTTTTTGTCTTAAATACCCATTTGCAGCCTATGGGTTTCGCCCCTTTAGACAACTCAACAAAATCCCAAACATCATTATTCTTCATGGGATTCATTTCTTCCTTCATGGCATTATACCATAAATTTGATTCTTTGCAACTTGTGGCTTATGAAAAAGTTTCAAGATCATTCTCAGCTCCTATATTGTAGTCAAATTCTTGTAGATATGCAATAAAATCACTAGAAATAGCTAATTTCCTTGTTCTAGTAGATCTTCTTAATGTTGCACCAACATCCTCCAGTGGAGTCTGTTGTTCAACTGGTTGCTGAATGCTTTCAAGTAATTCCTGAATAACTAGATCTACTGAATTATCAACAACTTGTAGAATTTTTTTATTTTCATTTATATTGATCGTAGGTTGATGAATTTCAACTATTGGTTGTACAACATCTATGTGAACCTAAGGAGTGTTATGAATGACAATCACCTTACTATTTGAGGTGGAAGATTGAGTATCCATATGATCATTATCAGAAACTATATCTTAAAATTGATCCCTCTTACTAATCAAGTCTTTCTCAAGAAATTTTGCATTTCTTGATTCCATAATTCTAGTGTGATGTGATGGACAATAGAACATATATCCTTTAGACCTCTCCGCATATCCAATGAAATACTTACTTATGGTCCTTATGTCTAGTTTCTTCTCTTATGGATTATACATTCTTATTTCAAACGGACATCCCCAAATGTGTATTTTTCATAAACTCGATTTCCAACCTTTAAATAACTCAAATGTTGTCTTCAGAATAGCCTTGGTTGGTACCAGGTTTAATATATACACTGTCGTCTTAAGAGCTTTAGTTCATAAGGACTTCAGAAGCTTGGAGCTATTTAACATACTTTGTTCCATAATAACGTTTGGTTTCTTCTTTCTGCCACATCATTCTGGTCCAAAGATCCAGGCATAATGTATCGGGCTATTATCCTATTCTCTTGAAGATACTTCGCAAATGGGCTAAGTGCTTGTCCACCTTCAGTACATCTACCATAATATTCCCCACCTCTATTAGATCTCACGATCTTAATTTGCTTATCGCATTTTATGTATGACTCCTAATATGTTTGAACTTCTCTTAGCACCTTTCTTTAATTTTTTAGTCTGCTTTTCCTTTATGCAGTCCATACAATTTTCAAAATCAGTAAAATCCAAAGTACTAAGTATTTCTATGAAGATATGTGCTAATCTCCAGTGCCACAATATAAAGAAATTTTCATTTATGACACAACGTTTTGTTCCAGCATGAACATTTGTTGCATTGTAACAATTATTATCTTGTAAATTAAAGTGGAAAAGACCATCAAATAATGTGTCATTCCTAACAAATTTAGATTTATAATTTAACTTAAATGATTCATCTAAAAATTGAAAGGAATATCCAAATGGTATAAGTCTTGAAACTAAAATCAACTTCCTAGAGAAATTGGGAATATAAAATGTCTTTTCTAATTTTAAAATAAAACCAATACATAAAATTAAATTACAATCCTCAATAACCTCCATATATGAACGTGTCTTGTTTTCGGAAAAGTAGTTATCTAGGCATGGGTTTTCTAATAACTGCTCTTGCTCAATTGCATGATGTTATTGTTGACAAACTAACTCTTTTTTTTTTAGCATTTAAACCAAACACATTTAAGGTGAGCTGAGATCTTGGAGTTCCATGGTATGGAACTTTGACATATTAGCTCGAAATCAAAAGTTAAACACTAGATAGGACAGATGAGTTCTAGTTATGCACTTCCACAACACCACCAACAAGTCTCATTAAGAGTGGAATCTGAGGAGGAGGAAGAAGGCTAGGAGAAGGTGCTTGACAAAATGGAAGAGAATAACAAGTGCCTAGAGGGTCATTTGGACACCATGGAGGCGCAGCTGAAGGAGGTCATACATCATCAGTGATATCATATGAAGAAACTGCTAAAATTTTACACTATCTAAGTTCCATCTATAACACCATCACCACCCAAATCATCACAAGTAATGCTCTTACATTTTATTTATTGTTATTTCTCTTTATTTTTTATTATTTCTGTTTCCACATTAAGGACAATGTGTTGTTCAAATGTAGGGATGTATATGCACTTACATATCATTTGTGTGTCAATTTTGCATTTGCATTGTGTTAGTTTTTTATTAGGTTGGCAATGTGTGAACATTTAGTTGCATGATGTGTGCATTGTGTCAATGTGTCAATGGCATGAATTGAATGGAATTGCTTACTTTTGAACATGTTCATTTAAATTGTGAAGGCATATTAACTTGCCAGTTTTGTGTTTTAAGTGTCTTTGTGATGAATATGCTTATTAATTAGGATATGGAACCTATTCTTTTACTTTATGACATTTGTTTGGATACATTTATAATTACATCCATTTAAACTGGTAGGCATTATTAGTAGACCTTTATGAGAGTGATAGACTAAGAAAAATGAGATAGGCTAAGAAATTGTAAAAAAAGAAGAAGAAAAGTGTGTGTTAAATAAAATTCATATTCTGTTGACCCTTTTTAAGAAAATTGGTTAAGAATAGTGTCGGTAGCCAGTTGAGAGTTGTGATATAGTTGAGTAACTGGGAGCATTCATGATAAAATATTTATCTTCGTGTCAAAAGGCTAGAATGATACTCTAATCAAGCTAAATAGAAAAACAGAACTTAGTTGAGTAACCAAGGGACATTCATAACAAGACATTTGCCTTCGTGTCAAAAAACTAAGTGATCATTAAAGAAAATCTAAAATGATGGTGCTTGCAATAAAATTAAACATACTGATCTTTTAAAAATAGCAAGAATTTTTATGAAGGTTTAGTGATGGTTTACATTTTTAATTGATTGATAATAATAAGTTCATGCTTACAAGTGTAATAGGTGTATGAATAGGGTGTCAACAAATCACTTAAACATGAATGGAATAAGTTAGTGTGTTGGCACTTTTTAAGTGGTTATGTTTAAGTTTAAGTTAATTCCATGAGATTTGATGTCATTGTACCATTATTGCATTTTTGTATAACTGTGTGTATATGTGTTTATGTGTTTTATGTGTTTATGGTTTTAGTTTTTCTAGGGGAAAAGCAAAGATTTAAATTTGGGGATGTTGAGAGGTGTATATTATAGTATGTTTTCTAGAGGTTTAAGTGTGTTTTTAAGTGTTTTCTTAGATGATAATCATGTGTTCAAAACTTAGAATTGTGTTCTTGTCAATTTTTTTTTTTATAAAATGAATAAGGTATTCCATTCACTATAGCACAGCTATCACAATAGTTACAAAAGTACAAAGATAGTCAAGGTATATCTAAACTTGACTATCTAAGTTTCGATGGAAGTTACAATATAAGGAAAAGAGATCTAGCTACTTTTTACATGAGAGACATTACAACATCCGACTATCAAATATCCCACCTGGTTCTCATACAAGGGGTAATCATATAATCAGCTTTCCTGGCTATTGTAGCAGCTCGAATCCAGTTCAATATCTTGTCAACTAGGTGATATTTATCCTCTTCAACTTGTTTATATACTTTACCATTCCTCTCTTTCCATAACATGTATATAGTAGTGATAAAAGCAACTCTGAGAAGGATAACATTCTCTTTACTTGGTTTAGAATGAATTATAAACCACCTCAATGTAGGCTCTTAATCATAAGTATTGTTCACTGCATCTACCATGTATTAGATCCTGCTCCATATGGATTTGGAATATTCACAAGCAAAAAGCATAAGATTTATATCCTCATTTGCATTGTGGCAAAGGACACAGCCTGTATTAGTCACATTAAACCATCTACATTTGGTTCTGAGCCTATTTTTGATTGCTAACCAAGTAATGAAAGAAGCTATGAGGTTCAAAGAGTTCTTCCATATCAAATTGTATGAAGGGACCTCCATACTCTCATTCTTGAAAATTTTATGGCAAGACTCATTTGTAAAGTGTCCTTACAGATTTAAGGTCTAGTAAATAAAATCATCCAATCTGGTATCCCCCAACTGGGGAAGGTACTCAACCAAAGAGGAAAAGCCTCTAAAGTTACCCTTCCATTCACCTTCTTAAATGATATCAGAAACTTTAACTTCCATAGGTATTCTATTTCTCAAGTGTGAGAAGGCAGTATTGTTTATGAGGGGACTGATCTCTAGCCAATAGCCATACCAAATCTAGTTTTTTCCTCCTCCATTAACCCTATGTTTGATGTAAGGATATAATAAATGCCTCATCTTTAAAAACTGATTGAAAAAAACCAAGAATAACATTTGGATTGAGCAATATGACAGAAATTTTGGTTTTGGAGATTGACCATATGCACCCATTTTGTCCATAAAGCTTCCTTGTCTGAAAATAGTCTACACATTCTTTTACTTAGTAATATGCAATGCTCAACCCTCCTTGCTTCTTCGAGATTGTTATTTCACTCTATTTAACTTTTGCGTTTTTCCCTATCTCACATTTTCCAGACCATAGAAACGCTTTCAACACTCTGTCAATCTCTTTTATAATCTTTCTAGGTAGAGCCGTATATGCTAGCCAGCATGTTTGTAGACTGTTCAATGGTGATATGATGAGAGTTACCTTGCCAGCATAAGATAACAATCCGTTTTGCCAAAAGAGTACTTTAGCTTTGATTCTTTCCAGAATTGGAATTTAGTTAGCATACTTCAACTCTGAGGAGGATATAGTCACCCCAAGATATCTTTAAAGAGGGGGGAGGATATTTAACCCAACTAAATGCTAAACTCCCTAGTAAGAATACAAATTTTTTATTAAAAAAAACTAATTCTCATGGATCTTGAAATCTTGAAATTCTTTCACTTGAATCTCAATGGAAATCTCTTTCTTTCTCTCCAACGTTTCTCCTTTCTTGTCACAAGATGCTCTACTTTGTTTTTTATATCATATACCCCCTCTTAATAGTCTCCCTAATCTTTTTATATTAGAAAACCCTTATAACATAATACCAACATGGGTTTAACACAGGTATGTGTTAAACCTGTGTTACTCCCCCTTACTTTTATATAGAAAACCTTGAACTTTGCAAAAATTACTGTCAACACGAATCTCTAATACAAACTTATATTAGGGATCTGAGTCCTTCCTCTAAAATCATTCAAATTGTTCCAATTGACTATAATTTGCCCAAATATCTTTATTCACTGGGAAGCTAAAACAAGTCCTGAAAATAAAATCTAAGAAAATTAAGTATCAATAAAATATAAGAAAATTGAGTATCAAATTCTATAGAAATCATCAAAAACATAAGTAAAGCACTCTTAAAATCAGGGTAAAAATATAGTCTAGTTAGCAATTATTACTCTCCACTGTGATATACTAAAATTGGTGTATTTGAATTGATTTTAGGGTAATGGATTATTGTCATTAGTTTCTGAGTCTCTCTTATTATACCTTTGCAACAATGAGATTATTAGTAATTGTATCTCCTCCCTAAAATCATCAAGGATAACAGGTTGATTATTCGATTCAATGTTTGATGACGTATCTAATGTTGAATTGTTGTTTGATTGCTAATAGTGTTGGAAACCTCTATTAAGACTCATTATAACGACCTTTTTTAAATTCTGTATAGAATACATACGAAATTATTGACATTTTTTTTATAGATAACACTAATTGATATATTTAGATCTACACTTTTACTCTTGTTTACTGACTCAAACTATTTTGACCTACGAAAAATCATGAGGTATTTAACTCAAGAGGCTTTGGCTCCAAATCTTAAGTCAAAAAATGGATATGAAGAGAATGGATTCTCAAGCTTTTTTTCAATTAGAGTTATGATGTATTTATTTGAACTTGGAATCTCAATTTTGCTTATATGGATTTAGGAGGATGAGATCTTCTATTTTGGTTAACCTATTCCTACTATGTTTCATACCATTTCATCCATACTTTTTTTTGGATCCCATATAAATGTGTGGATGAAATGATATGGAACAGAGTAGAAACAGGTTAATCGGAACAGAAGATCTGTTCCCGAATTTAGGATACATCGTTAGCATATAAGATATAATTACGGGCCTGTCACTTCGCTCTTAAGAACTCGTTAGGAGAATGGAAACTCGAAACTTCTTGTCAATTAAATAGTCCCTACTCCTATTAGGGAACTAATCATGTCAATAATCATTGGGCTTTTAATACAAATCACAAAAGCCAGCCACCATAATTCTGTATAAAAATACCTTCAACAAACTATACAAAAGATTCCAGTGTTAGAAATTAGAACACAAGAGTGGCCTCTTCATTCCATGACTCCCAAGCTTTTGCTCTCTTAATAATAGTTACTTCCTTGTCACTCTCTACAGCTTTAACACAAGAAGTCTTGAATCGAATATGCTTCAATACTGAAAGCGAGCAGTACTCTGACAATCTTTTGAATAGCGATCCCAGAACGGTCATAGCTGGCTTGCCTATACTCTCATTGCTTTCTATTGAACTTTTAGAAAAACGAGCCAAGGAGACCCACCAAGTTTTTACGGAATTCCAAAACAATGCCACTAAACCTTCACAGAAGGAACAGCTTGGTGCTTGTGTGAAGATTTACGATGACGCATTGGAGAAGATCAAGACTGCCAATGAATTGTCAGGGGCCAAAGAGTACAAGAGCATTTGTCAACCATTAGGTGACGTTACAGCCCTGGCTTACAAGTGCGAGAATGGGTTGCCATATTTCCCTCGCACCTCAGCTTCAAGCCAGCACATGATCCTCACTTAGAGTGGATCCGCCGTGAATTACTACGTTACCGACAATCTACAACGATTAAACACTAGCTGGCCACAGGAGTTTTATCTGTCGCAGCTTTCATTTTTTCATGAAGTTTGATAAATTGTTTTGTTTCTTATGGTGATTGATTTTTTTCCCATGAAGATATCAAGAAAACCTTAACAGTAGATAAAAAATGACTCTCCCACTAACTCTTCCTGATTAAAAGCCCTCGGACCCATGATTCCTAACATACAGTAGTACAACGTTGTAGGGAAAGGCTCCTTCATATCTAAAGCATTCTTTCTAACTTGGCTAGCCGCTAGTAAGAAATTAAAAACCAAGTACAGAATTAGACGATCCACTGATCAGTTATGCATTTGTCTTGAACCTGAATCTATCAATTATTTATTTTTTCAATGCAGCCATACTAGCACTATCTGGAGCAGAATGCAGCGCAACATAAACTTGTTTTGTCTGATAGTCAATACAAAAGATTTGGAAAAGATCAGAAATGTCTGAGCGTTAACTTGAACTGCTTTTTGTATTCTATTTGGCATGAAACGAATCAAAGACTATTCAGTAATTGTTGAACAGAGAAATATGGTCTTGCTACTAGAGAAATACTAGTAGCTCACAAAGATACCGATGGATTGAACTACTCGCTCAAAAGAAGATGGAACCTAGAGTAACCAATACCATCACTTCTACTAACTGCTTTGATTGATCTTTGGATGTAAGGTTACGAGGATATTTGTAGCAACCTGTTTCTGTACAGTCTTGTATTAATACTTTGCAGATGATTGGGCAATTTAACGAATTCATTTCACTTCTGAAGAAAAAATTACTCTTCTTACAATCTAATATTTATAGAAAATATTTTAAGACGCTTATTCTAATAAAAAAAAAGTTCTTAACAAATTTAAATCTTATTATTATAAAATTTTATAATTCTTAAAAGGAAATCCAGTTCATTCTTCCTTTTAATTACGGATGAAGTTGGAGGAAGTAGCTGACCTCGTTTATTATAAAGCTCAACAAACGCCCATTTTACCAAACAAATGAAACGTGTATTGTCAATCAGAGCATACAGCTTTTTTAATTCCGAAAAGAGAAACCAATAGTTGTGTTTTTGTTTGAAATATAATTGCACCACATATATAACAATCAAATTTATTGAAGAATCTACATGGATATTTAGCACTACTATGTCATCTTAATATCTGAAACAAAAACGTTATCAAAACAAATTACCGAATCAGAAATTCCCAACTCCAAACAGCTTAGCAAAGGCTCATTTCGGTGACCAAATGAGGTATTCTAGTTAGCCATCTGCACTATTATGCCTGCCAAAGGAATTTGAAAACGAGACGTGAGTGAGTAGTTCACTATGAAGATTTGAATATGAGAAACCCTACCTTGCTCGCAATATTGTTGGAGAGCCAGTCCAGTCCCTCATAAAGGCCTTCGCCAGAAGTGGCACATGTGCTCTGAATATACCTGAAGAGGGGACAAGAGATCAGACAGTATTTTGTGCGCTATTAGTTTTCCAATATAAAAAAGCATGGTAAATGAAAGTAGAATGTTTGTACAGAAATTCAAGGGAAGGTAGCTAGAATCAACATACCAGTGGCGTTGACGAAGCGAGTGAAGACCAAGCTTATCAGTGATCTCAGCCGCATTCATAGCATTTGGAAGGTCTTGCTTGTTAGCAAACACAAGCAGCACAGCATCCCTCAATTCATCCTAGGCAGAGATAAAACTTAACTTCAGAAGTCATCACACTGCCTGACTTGTACGAAGTTTTTAAAAGCATGAACAGGGACTATAGTAACATGAAGGAGGAAATATTTTTAATTGAAAATCATATGTAACTCCATTTCAGAGGAAGTTGGAGAAACAAGGGTCCAATTCCAGACCATAAAATCTAGTTGCAGCAACATCAAATCCTAGCTCAATTCTAACAAACCAGCTACTTAGCATAAACTAGATATGTAACTTGTTTCACCAATTCCCATTAAATAAATGTCAAAATGAAGCTTATACCTCATTCAGCATTCGATGCAGCTCATCCCTTGCCTCAACTATACGGTCACGGTCATTGCTATCAACCACAAAGATAAGTCCTTGAGTGTTTTGGAAGTAATGTCTCCATAGAGGTCGAATCTTATCACATAGAAAAATAGAACAAATTGAGACCATGGAAACTGAGAGTAATTTTGATACACAATTCATCAACAAATTTATAATCAAAGTTTCTACCGAATAAAAATGTTGAAACTAACAAATAAAAATGGTTCATATGATCAAGAAGACATGATAGCACTACACTCTTGCTCAATAAACGAGAAAGAAAAAGCAGGTATCAATCAGGTTTTACAAGGCTGGTAGTGGGCAATGCCGTGAAGGTCCCAAAATGCAACAGCATTTGAAGCACCATTGCATTATCCCTTTCCTAAATTCATAAGCATACTCACACATTTTTGTAGACATATGTAAGCCACAACACAAATAGCCTCTTCTCAAAAGGAAAAGGGAAAGAAAAATAAATGAAGTGGCTTGTATAATTTAGCTTATGAATGTGTTATGTGCTGATGGCAAAACTAATCAACACAAGACCGTCCATAAGCACAGCACAATGCATAACAGAATACAGAAGATTAAAGTACAAAGAAAAAGATGTCTGCCACCACAAGGATAGCCTTTCTTCATTCAACCATAGGAAAATCTTAAAAGAAAAGATGGCTTCAGTGAATGGAGCTTATGCTTTTGTTGTGTGTTTATGAGAAAACACCGAATCAGCAGAAGAGTGTCCACAAGCATGCATATCACTGATAAATGAAACTTAGAAAAACCATGTTATGTGGTACAACTGAAATAAACTTCAGCCACATAGCAATGTCTTTTTCCTTCATCAAACAAAAGGGAAAACCCTAATACAATGTGAGTAAAATAACTAAAGCTTGTGATTATGTTAAGTGATAAGTACAACACCATGCAGTTATTCGCCACAACAAGGATACCCTTTCCTGATTCAAACATAGGAAAAAACTTGAAAGACATGTTATCTTTAGTGTATGTAACTTATGTAACACCTAATCAGGACAAGACCGTCCATTAGCACAGGTTTCCTTGATAAATGAAATTAATAAATCCATGTTATGTGAATAAACTGAAATATACCTCAGCCATACAGTGACTATTTTCCCTTCATCAAATAAAACAAAAAAAAGATACAATGTGGACAAAGTAGATATAGCTTGTGACTAAGAGTTGTGTGATAAGCAGAACATCAACCATAATGACATATAGAAGATAAAAGCACAAAGAAAAAGATGTCAGCCACAACAAGGATAGTCTTTCCTCCTTCAACCTTAGGAAAAACTTGAAGACAAGTTGGCTTTAGTGAATGCAGCTTATGTTTATGTTGTCATAAGATAAAAGATGTCAGGCACAACAAGGATAGCCTTTCCTCATTCAAACATAGGAAAAACTTGAAAGACAAGTTGGCTTTAGTGATGTAGCTTATGCTTCTGTTGCGTGCTGATAAGAAAATACCTAATCAGCACAAGACCGTCCATAAGCACAAGACCATCCATAAGCACACATATCACTGAGAAACAAAACTAAGAAAGATCATGTTTTCTGACTAAACTAAAATAAATTTCAGCCACCCAATGAGTAACTTTTCCCCTTCATCAAACAAAGGAAAAACCTTAACACAAGGTGGCTAAAGTTGATATAGCTTGTGATTATGTTGTGTGGTAACAAAAGCAAGTAATTAGCACAGGACCGTCCACAAGCACCTAATACCAATCTGGCATAAGAGCATCAGATTGTAAACATGTAAGCAAGTAGCATTAACATTGCGAAGACTCATTACAGAATAGTGCAGCATTAGCATTTTGTACCTTGTCCTGACCACCAACATCCCAGACAGTGAAACTTATGTTTTTGTATTCCACAGTCTCCACATTAAAACCTGAGGGGAATTAAATAAGAACAACAAATTCACACTCTTGAACAAACCGTGATATGGCCAGTATTATGTCAAGGTTCAGAAGCGATACCGATAGTTGGAATGGTAGTGACAATCTCTCCAAGCTTCAGCTTGTATAAGATGGTAGTCTTACCAGCAGCATCAAGACCAACCATCAAAATTCGCATTTCTTTCTTGGCAAACAGCCGGCTGAAAAGCTTCGTAAAAGAAAGCCCCATCTTGTTTTTTCAACTGAATCCCAAATGGGGAATCCATATTAAGACAAAAATCATAATAGATTACACGCGAGGTCTCGTTTCAGATCTAAACATTTCTTATATAAAGAGCAAAAAGAAATCAATAAATCCAGATCCACCGTGACATAACAAAAAACCAAATCCATCAATAAAACCAATGAAATTCACAATAAACAAATAAGTCTAAAAGTGGATAGATATCATACAGATAGAAAGAGAGGAAATGGAACTCACCTGAAGAAAAACAGAGAGAAAGAGATGGAGGCTGCTAATGCGCTGTTGAAGTTGAGAGGATATGGGCATATATTTATTTTGATTACTGCGTCTCATTTGACGGCTTCTTCTGTCACGCCGTTACTTTGCTCACCCTTTTTCCCGAACCCTAGCTTGCATCTGGCAACCTTTTTCATTTTTAATTTTTATTGATTCGATCGAAGGCATCAACCTTTTTTGTATGATATATGTCTTTTCTCAAAAAAAACTTCCACTCTTTTTATTTTTTACTAAAAATAATTGTTTTTATTGAACTTTATATAATAGCACTAGTAAATAAAACTTTAATTTCTTGTAATTTATTTATAATTCATATTTTTAAATAATTGAAAATTTTATTGATTTTAATATGAATAAATAAATTTATAAATTTATTTTTTATTAATTTATCATATTTACATATTATTTATATGAAAAAGTATAATAAATATTTAGTATGGATTATCTTATTTTATTAATACTTTAGTATATTTAAATTAATTTGGTCATAGACTAATTCCATTAAACTTTTATTTACTAGTATAGTAATAATAAAAGCTTCTCAATTTTTATAATTTTATCCTATAAATAATTAATTTTTAATTTTTACTATTAATCAATAAAATTGTACAAATATGAACTTCAATAATTTATTAGTAATAATAAGCTTACTACCAACATTATTCCTGTGAGTCAAAGAAATACAAAAAATTACTCAACATTAATACTAAATGTAGAAAGCCCATGTAACAAAGACAAAGTAATTAGTAATGACACTAAATTTAGCATATTAATAAGACATGAAAAATCAAGGTCTACATTGTTATATGATAGAAAAATTAATCAAACTTGGCATTAGTATAACAAGTTGATACCACATTTTTTAAACAATCCAAAGAAGGGAAGAAAATCATCTTAATTATGTATGTGGATGACATTGTACTATCAAGGGATGATGTGTTCGAAATAGCAAGGTTGAACAAATTCCTAGCCATTGAATTTGAAGTAAAAGACCTTGGCCGAATGAGATATTTCTTGGGCTTGGAGGTTGCTAGATCAAAAAAAGAGATCAGTGTCTCACAGCGAAAATATGTGATTAATCTATTACATGAAACTAGGATTCTAGTTGCAAGCCGAGTGATACTCCTATAGAAACAAGTAGGGGAACGATTAATGTAGGGAAATCAATTGACAAAGAAAGATATCAAAGACTGGTGGGTAGACTAATATATATCTCTCATACCAGACCAAATATCACCTTCGCAGTAAGCTTGGCGAGCTAACATATGCATTCACCGAAGGAGGCTCACCTTGAAGAAGTGTATAAGATTCTCAGATACCTCAAAGGTACTCCTGGTAGAGGCCTATTCTTTAAGAAATGTGATGGAAGGAGATAAAAATTTTTACAGATGCAGATTGGGCTAGCTCTATTGATGATAGAAGATCAGCTCTTGGATATTGTGCCTTTGTATGGGGAAATCTAATTACGTGGAGAAGCAAGAAGCAAAATGTAGTGGCTCGAAGTAGTGTTGAAGCTGAGTTTAGAGCCATGACACACGGTATATGTGAGGGATTATGGCTAAAAAAATTCTTGGAAGAACTACATATCACATTAGAATCACCTATAAGACTCTATTGTGATAATATAGTAGTAATCAATATTTCCCTCAATCCAGTTCAACATGATAGAACCAAGCATATATAGGTAGATCGACACTTTATCAAAGAGAAAGTTGAAGAAGGGATAATCTACATGATATATATTCCTACAAAGGAGCAAACAGTTGATATATTCAATAAAGGGCTACTAAGCCAGAATTTCGATGATTTCATTGGCAAGTTAGATATGATCAACATTTATGATCTAACAATCCAACTTGAGGGAAAGTGTGGAAATCACGAGATTGAGGGATTTCCTTCTATTTGGTCTTCCAAAATTGGAGGCAATCTCTCCTATAATTGTAGCCTTTCGTAAATGGATTTCTTTCTTAAATTAGAACCTTGTTTGTATATTATAAAACTCTATATCTTGTACAGAAAAGAGAAGAAGAAAATATCATAATAGTCATTCTTTCTTGTGGAAGTAGGTTGAATTAACCGAACCATGTAATTCACTGTGTCATTTTTTTCACTCTATTTTCCTACAACTTCTCACTAAAAAAATAAACTAATTAGTAGTTCTTAAACTTTTTTATCATCAAAACATCAATTGGAACCTACCTTGATTCAACAAAAGTCTATCTCTAATACCAACTAACGTATAACTACCTAGGATTAAAACTGCAGATAACTCACAAATGATTTTAAAACAACCCAAGAAAACTAAATATGGTATATTAAGCAAATTGACTAATTGATTATAAAGAGTCAAAATCTAAATTCATTAAGAAATTAAATAGCATAAAGAAATAATTCTTTGATAATTTCAAAGTTTAATGAAGAATAAGAAAAAAAAACACTCATGACTATAATAAACAAAGATTAAAATAGAAAACAAGCATTCATTAAATAATAGTTTAGAAATAGATTTTGAAGTAAACATGAATTGAGATATGATTATGTGTAAGGTTGTATTGGTTATAAAAATTCTAATGCTATTGAACATGGTCTAGAGCACATTTATGACTAAGATCATGAATCCTTTTGTAACTTTATTATGTTAAACATAGTTTGGATCACACTCATGGCTGAGATTGTGGATCTTTCTATAACTTCATAAAGTTAGATATAATTTAGGACATACTCGTGTTAGAGGTTATGACCTAAAACTTATTTTTCTTAAAAGTTTCACGAGCTAGTACATTATTGGTTATGCTCACATCCAAGCCTTATTTAGCCTTATCTTAGATTAAGTTAACCAATAGTTTTTCTTCATGTAGGTTCAATAAGCCTCACAAATTAGTTTTGAAAGTGCTTTTGAAGCTTAGGCTAGTACACTACCATCTTATATTGACGTCTAAACCTTCTCCAACCTTAAAATTAAGTTAATTAATGATTAGTCTTTGATATGAGCAAGATCCCTACCGTATAAATCTTTGAGGCAAGTGCACCTATCAAAATATAGTATAATAATAGTGAATATCGAGTGTAGATCCCATAGAGATTACAAATACTAGTAATTATCTCTCTATTACTTAACTGATAAATTAAGATGATGATTTAATTTAAATAATAAAACTAAAATAAAATTCAACATAAGTAATAACTAATAACACAAATTACTCAAAGATTAGCCAAATCAAATAATAGTACCTAGGTAAAGAATTCCCTTTAGACTTCTTAAGATATTAACCCTTTATTATGCAATATAATTAATGATCATTGAACCATGAAAATTTCTATCTTATGTTAATATATTTCTCATGACTATCAACACCTAGTTCTTGGTTAATTAACTAAAACCTCTTTCTAGTTAAAACTCCTAAGATTGCATTAATCTATTCATGAATTTTACTATTAGGTTTAACTCTAATATAGAGAATTTATGTCGACCTATTTATAGGTTTGCATGTAACTCCTTTCAATAATTGTAGATCTATTCATACAAAATGATTTCTTAATCTTAAGTGCATGAAATCAAACATGAAATAATATTCCAGTCATATTAATTCAAGAACTAATCAAAAACACATAATTGAATACGATGAATCAATAATCAAATTGTATTAAACAAAAGATTAAAACACAAATTACATCCCAAGTTTTATCCTACCTAGACACTAACAAATTTAGTTTATTGTATATCCCCTTTTCTCTAATACAATCTAGTAAAACTTCGACAAAAATATGCCCTTTATCGAATCTCTAGATTAATTTCCAATTCTCTACCAATCTAAAGTTTAAAATTGTGTTTAAAGCTTGAATTCTCCTCATTTTCCTTCTTAATTACCTTTTTATACGTTGTAATTAGGGTTTAAGCACTAGACACAGTCACCTACATAGTTGTATGTAGTGACCATGCCCTTCAAAATCACTTAAAAACTTAATCGTCGTGCAAAAATAAGGTTTTAGAAGCTTACACAAGCGGTGGATACCGTTGTGTACAAGAATCACACATGCGTGTCTTACCTCAATAAGGGAAAAAAATCTTTTAACTCATACATGGTTATTGGTACTTACACAGTCCCTCATAGGACTGTGTACATGTCTCACATAACCTATACATGTCTTATATGGACATGTATATGTCTCACATGGGCGTGTACTCCATCAGCACGTGCCTGTCCTTCCAAAATAACTTCAATTCTTTTGGTTCGTGCCCTAATTTCACTCAACTTCTTCTCTTTTCAATCTATGAAGGCAATTGGGAGCTAAAAACATGCTAGAAACAAATAAAGAACCAAAAACTATAAAAAAATTTGAGATAAACAAACAAAATGCACTAATCATGAGATTAAAAATATAGTCTAGCGAGCATTTATTAGTCTTTATGTAGGTTCAATATGCCTCACAACTTAGTTATTGAAGTGCTCTTTGAAACTTGGTCATAAATTAGTTAACCTATTTAAAGCCTATTTAATCATTTTACTCCTAAGTCTTGTAACTAGTCCACTAAGCATAATCAGTAGATCCCTTGAAGTTTGGTTATCATGCTCTCATTATTAAGATTAATGATTCAATTTTATTAGTTCCTTACACTTGTTAATTTAGGTCTTAAAGGGCTTTCTCTTACGAAAAAACATCATATATATCCACCCTATACTCCTTTACGATATATTCGTTTTGGTTTTAAATTGGCAAGTCAAAATTTATAGCCAAAATATGAACCTTGCCATACAGAGCCTCTAAGTCTTTAGCTGTCTCTCAAATCTTTTAATTTATCTCCTTCATGGTCTTCTAATTCCTTTTGGTCATCTTATTTAAGTCTAAAAAGGACCCTTAATTTTTATGTTAGCCTTATCATTGTATACCTCCATAGCTATAAAAGCTGTGAAAAATAGTTCATAACACTTTGTAAGCCCATATTTATTGATATATTAAAGGAATTTGAGGTAACCTTACCTTAGAAAAGTTAACCTTAACCTATCGACATACCCATCTTCAAGGAATTATTTTCTAACGTCCTTCTATCTTTAGGTAAAACCATGCATCTACATTTCAACCATACTTTTATAAATGATGGAGTCATGAAATACCAATTTTGAGGAAATATCTCCACCTTAGGTTTGGTCCACTTTCCCTTATCCTTAAGACAAGGCAAACTATATGGCTATAAATTTGGATTGGTTATGCCTCTTGCTGTGTTTTCTTATTCCGTTTCTTTATGACGAAGTCCTTATTGTGAGTCATAGAGATAAGCTTGCACATATCCATTCCTGTAAATTATGCATAGGGTTACTATTAGAATCATCCACACAAAACTAAAGGTTTATAAGCATGAAACATATATGTTTGTTAATCTGCTATGGCAACCTCTAGTAAGAGATCTTCCTCTAGTAGCTCATCCTTTGGAGGAAAAGGACTCACAAAATTCATTAGGGTTACTTGTAGAAAATAATGAGATAATTTGACTTTTTTTTTCTCTTTTTGATCCTTAAGTCAACCTCTTTTTAGGTTAGCCTAAAGCTTTAAATGGTCTTGTCTTTTAGAAACGAGAATATAAAATGATTTTTTTAATCCATGTCTCCTTTAGAGTGGTTTATTAGGATTTATTCTAGGCCTAACATTTTAAGTCATACTAGCTAGTAGGTTACCCAAATGGTAGAACTAGTGTATGAACCTAAAAAATTCTAAAGACGACTCAATGTTTTTTAGATGATAGCATACTTGAAAGGATGATAAGACACCAAGAATACCGGTGAAGTTGACTTAATGACATACTTGTCTCCTTTAATATTTGGTCATAATCATTTAGGGGAAAGAAAAAAGGCAATTTAAACCTTAATATTTTTATAAAAATATAAATTAAACCTTAATATTTTTAATTATTCAAAATGAACCTTAACTTTTGTAAAACATTTAAATTAAATTCTTAGTCAATCAAAAAGATTGTAGAGTTATGTCTGCATCAGTTTTCTGTCATGTCATTAGTGACATGGTAGAAATTATTACTTTTAATATACTTATGGGCCTTATAGTACCAAGTGGCATATACGTGGCATTATGGGGCTCATCTATCTTAATAAAATTTCAATTATTTTTAATATAATTTGATTAATTATAATTATTTTTAAATAAATTTAATTAAAATTAATTAATCTAATCTATTTAATAAACCTTAATAAACCTAAAATCCAAATTACTAAAGATTTGAACCCTAAATTTATCCCAATTGCTTTACCCTCTTCATCCTATCCCCTATCCCAATTTACTTTCTAGATAATCAAGTTTATGAAGCAAATGATCCATATCATGAATGGTATTATGGTCTTTACTATGTTACAACTTGCACCTGAGAAATGCAAGCTCTTTAATGATGTTATCCTACTTTTAGAAGGTTATAATGTCTACTATAGACCTCGCGAAGACATTCTTAAGTTCTTTGAATATATTGGCTTCTTATGTCCAAAAAGGAAAGGTGTAGTAGATTTTTTGCAAGAGGTTTGTTCCAAGAAGGATTAGAAACTATACTAGTTTAGAAAGAATTAGCCTTATGAATACGTATCCAACATAAAATTTGCATAAGCCTTTAAATCCTTTCATGTTGGCAACAACTCTCAGATAACTTTAAGAGTTCCTTATGATAAATCTATACACACTCTACAATTTTGGTAACTGAGAAATATATTATCTCCAACTGGAAACTCTTTTAGGTATGCTTTGTATGAGAATGACTAGACATAACTCTTTCATTTTTATATTCAAAATCATATAAATAATAATCATGGTTGTTCTTGGATTCACTATTTTCTTAAGAATATAGATGGAAACTAGTCAAACAGAGATTGATTATTTAGAAAGTAAAATAAGGGGGAGAAGGTAAAGCAATTGAGGATAAATATAGGTTAAGTTCTAGAGTAACTTGAAATTTTAATTTCCTTTAATTATAATTAGAATTAATAAAATCACACTAAAACTAATTAAAATTTTATTAAGATGGATGGATCCCATAATATCATATGTATGCCACGTGACACTTTAGGGCTCATAAGTACATTAAAAATAATACATTTCTACTATGTTAGCAATGATATGATAGAAAACTGACTAAAATATAACTCTATGATTTTTTTCGTTCACTGAGGATTTAATTTAAATATTTTAAAAATGTTATAATTTATTTTAAATACTTCAAAATATTAAAGTATTATTTATATTTTGATAAAAATATTAAAGTCAAAAATGCCTTTTTTTGCTTTTAGGGGAATCCTCATCCCACACTTGAAACTACTATAATAAATATTGACTTCAAATGCTCTAGTGAACCAAGCCATCTCAAATGAAAGAGGGTACATAATATATATATAAGAAGGGATAAAGAAATTCATCCTCATCTTATGAAAATCGCCAACCCATATAATTCTCAGC
Organism: Erythroxylum platyclados; assembly: GCA_027563515.1. Classification (NCBI taxonomy): domain Eukaryota; kingdom Viridiplantae; phylum Streptophyta; class Magnoliopsida; order Malpighiales; family Erythroxylaceae; genus Erythroxylum; species Erythroxylum platyclados. Next base: position 12,474,078 of record JAOQMM010000006.1, read on the forward strand.
TTCGAATTTCATTATCATTCCAACATAAGAAGTGATAACTCGACATTGTCTCTCATCTACCCTTCCCCTCAACGCACTGCTGCTAATGTGAGAGTTGTTTGAGACTGTCTCTTACGTTTTGTAAATTGTACGGTCAAATTTTAGACATGAGTTCTATTTAAAGAATTTGTCTGCACATACATTAAATATCATTATATTGAGATCTAAATTTAGGAATAGAGAGTACAAAATGATTTTGACAATGTTAAAGACTCTTTTCTCACTTCCGTTGCCTGCTGCTCTCTTGGCTTTTGTAACTGCCCTCCGTTCGTCTACTTCTCCATGGCCTTTCGCGCTCCTGCTTTTCCTTTCTGTGTTTCTTTTATTGTTGTTATTGTAGTTCCATTGCTTTTCACCTCAGTATCTTCGCAGTGTAAACATCCACCAACCATTTTCGTCTTTGGTGACTCTAACTCTGACACCGGTGGCCTCGTCGCAGGACTTGGATTTCCTGTTAATCTCCCCAATGGCCGCATTTTCTTTCGCAGATCAACTGGGAGGTTGTCCGATGGACGGCTCGTAATCGACTTCCTCTGTAAGCAGCCCGCTGGCCTCTACCGCTCACTGTGTTCTTTTTCATTTTGGTTTTTGCTCCTTTGGTTTTTTTTTTTTTTTTTGGTTTCTGGTCAAGCGTGCGTATCCAAACGATTCTGATAAATTTCATTGGTTTTTTGGAGTTGTGATGTTTGATCATCGACTCAGGTGGCTCCATATATTCAATCCAATACAGTTCAATTTAACCGATCATGGTTAATGTTGTCGGTTGCCCATTAAAAGTTTTCCAATTTTACAAAATGCAACATCATTAGTATCTTATAATGTTGTTTATTGCCTTATGCCATGGAGACAGCTTTGCGACTCTCTTTATTTCTGAAAGGGTACCTATTTCACTATTCTGGCAAGTTGACATTTTACTAACTCTTGGGATCCAAAGTTGGGAACTTTGTCTTTATTTTCTTGTTTCCTGTCAGAAAGTAGGGAACTTTATTATATGATGCATATTTGTGAAGTTTCTAAGATGACATCCATGTATATGTTTGCAGGCCAAAGCTTAAAGACTAATCTGCTAACCCCATACCTAGACTCATTGGCGAGGTCCAATTTCATAAATGGTGCAAACTTTGCAATAGATGGATCCTCTACCCTTCCAAAGTTTGTTCCCTTTTCATTAAACATCCAAGTAATGCAGTTCGCTCATTTCAAGGCTCGTACCCTTGAACTTGTCTCGGCTGGTAATGTATCGTTTTCTCTTAGATGCGTAATTTATATTCTTTAATCGTGATTAATCCCTTTTACCGCTTCTGGTTCAAGGCTGTGACCACTAATAATGAAATGCACATAGCAATTACTGTAGACTTCTGAAAGGTACGTGGGAACGTGTGCTTATGTGAAACTGTAGGCATATATCGGTTACCTGAGAGAAAGACAAGTAGGGAAACCTTGAAATTTGAATTCAAAGACTATTTCATTTGTTATCAATGCATCTTCTTGACCAAGAAGTAGTTACATTTTAGTACGTGTGAACCTCATTTGCAGATAATTAGCCTTTTCTGAATCAGCATAACTGATTGCCATTCCTGCAATTGTAATATTGTTCTAGTTTATTGTTCTGCTTGGAGCAGGGTTAGCTCAGTTACTCCTCCCCCATACCTCGGCTTATTGACCCTCACTTAAAGACGAATAGATAAAAGAAACAGAGGAAGTTATGCTTTTGCTTGATAGTGTTTATATTTAAAGCTACAGGTCCTCACCATGATACTATAATTAAAAGATAAAGGGAATCAACGTCATTGCCCTTGTACGTAGCAACATAAGAACTGTTTCTTTTGTGCAATTGTTTAAACTCCTATGACACTTCTAAGTTTCCACCTTCAAACTGATGAAGTACTCCTGCAACTCAGGAGCTAGCAGAAAGAAACTGATTATCAAATTTTATTATTTTTAGGTTTCTATAATATGATCAATGATGAAGGGTTCAGGAATGCACTTTACATGATTGACATTGGACAAAATGACCTTGCCACTGCATTAACCAAAAACCTATCTGATGCTCAATTAACCAGAAGGGTTCAAACTGTGATACGAGAAATTGAGAATGGTGTAAAGGTGAGTTTATAATTGCATTAGAGCAGTGATCACCGTTTTACTTTTTTATGCTGATTGAAAATTTTTTTCCAGTATAATAATGGGAAGCCTATCAAGTTCCTTAACTGAGGTGATTTATTGCTAATGTTGGATGATTTATTGTTAACGTTGGATAGACTTTATACGCTCAAGGTGGCAGGAGATTTTGGATACATAACACTGGACCATTAGGTTGTCTTCCTCAAAAGCTTGCTGTAGTTGAGAAAAAGGATCTGGATCCATATGGTTGTATTTCAAGTTACAATGATGGTTCAAGATTGTTCAATGAAGGGCTACTTCGCACATCCCAACGGCTGAGGTCACAATTGACAGATGCAACTATAGTCTATGTAGATATATTTTCCATAAAGTATGATCTCATTGCCAACTCTTCTAAATATGGTAAGATGGAAAACTTTTTATTGAAACATGATAACCTCTTCTCATTCTGTTCCTTTCAAGAAATATGCTTTTAAATTTTCTTTTACTCTGATATTGATCACTTGATGATCTGACATGGGGCACACAGGTTCCTGAAAGCAGCGGCCTTGTTATCTTAGGGTTCAATTGTTTCCTAGCCAATTAACGAGCTTAAGATGAAAATTTCCTCTTTGATATTGTCCATTCTCTAATTGGTCAATTGTGTAATCGGTTTTTATGCAATGCATTATACAATTTCACATATTTGGATGCAGAAAGTCAGAGTAGGAATGACAACTATTTTGTCTTGATGAAAACCTTCTGACTTGGTTTTCTGAAATCGTTTGGACAAGATTAATCATGTTTGGATGAATTGATTGCCTCAATCAAATCACTGGGGGATGCAGGTTTCTCAAATCCACTCATGGCATGCTGCGGATATGGAGGACGTCCATACAATTACAATATAAATATAACATGCGGTGAGCCTGGCCACCAGGTCTGCAGTGAAGGATCTAAATACATAAGTTGGGACGGCATCCATTATACTGAAGCCGCCAACATGATTGTAGCCTCCAAAGTACTATCAAAGGCCTACTCTTCTCCAAGTACTGCATTTGATTTCTTTTGTCAGTAATGAACATCATCTGCAAAGCCACAAACTTGCATTTCTCGAGCCTCAAATGCCATGCACCTTCAAGATGTCACATGGTAATTTGCAATATCTTCAGTATTACGAGAAGTTAACGTGGAAAGTATCACAGGTTCATGGAATGTCAAACAACTCGCAGATGAAGAAACTTGGTACTTTTCCTGCGTTTTTTAAAGAGATATATAGATC